>CM021103.1:496674727-496760060 GCA_007115665.2 Sequoiadendron giganteum
CATAGTTTGTATTACTATAATATATGATATATTTTAGTATTTTTTAATAAATTTAATTAATAAGAATAATTTCTAGCATAGTATGAAGTTTTCATTTATATGTGCAAAGATTATTTATCTTTCTAGCATAGTTTCTTGTGAGCAAATTTACATAATTTTCTCAGTGAATTCTCTCAGCTCACCTTCATGGGATCTTGGTGATTATGAAGTGATTAAAATCTATTTTATATGGTTAATAGTAGATTTCATTTGATCATATAATTAAATCTAAAAAATAAGTATTTGTGTGCTAACAATGCATGTTTACTTTTAGGGTGGATTTGTGTGCATATGTAGTTTTAGTTGTTGTGGGTATTTTAGATTTTAATATATTTTATAGCTAGGAATGCCAATTATTCAATATTATTTAATGTTTGATAATATGTTAATATTATTTTGGTTGGGGATATTATAATAGTATCAAATATTTGATCTTGCCAACCCATAAGATTAAAATTAATGGTTGATGATCCCTAGTGAGAGAGAAATCATATATCTTAAAAGAGAGAAAAATAAGTTAAAAATAAAAGATTAAAAAAACTAGTAGAAAAGGGTAGAGGAAAGCACACATTGAATGATCAAGAAAGAGTTGATTTCTTCCATGAAAACTTGATTAGAACTAATCAAGGACAACATAAATTGGCACCCCTCATGACACAAATGATGCTCTCTCAAAATACGAAATCCCCATCTAAGAGAAGGGAGTACATCTACAAGTATCGTGTTAATTTTTTATGATCAAATAATACAAATTGAAAGTAATTAGAAAATGCAACACATAAGACAAATAACATAGCAAGATACCTTGGGAAAACCCTCCAACCTAAGGGAGAAAAACCCAGCCAATATATCTCTTATATATTGATTTGAATAAGAGCATAAATCTTCTTACAACTCAAGCATAACATAATTCCTATGTAATACAATGAATAGCACCTCTCCTAGATGCAAAGAGGCAAATGAATATGTTTCTCCTTATAGTCTATCTACTGCTACACATGAAGGTCTACTGCTAAGTGCAAACTTCTCCTCTTTCTGGGTGCTAACTTCTTCTCCTCAAGAATGTGAACTATTATGAATGAACTTGATGATCAAAAGAATGAAGGTGAACATGAATACATACACGAATGCTCTAGGGTTTGCACCTCTTCACAAGTGAAGTCAGCCTCAAACAGAAAAAGACGTGCCTTAAGAAATTTGTGCCTCTTCAAGGAAGTCGGCCTCATGAATAAATGAGTATTTATTATTTAAATAATAAAAAATAGTGCCTCTTAGATAAATCACTATAATAAATTAAATAGGCGATGGCTATAATTTAATTTATTCATCTTTATTAAATGTGGTCGGCTAGAAGAGATGATTGCCACTGCATTATAACATCAACACTCCCTCTCAGCTAGGGAGGATACTTCCAGCTACAAAAGACATATCACTTCATCGTGATGATGAACATGGCTACACCCATGTGTAAAGGAGCTTATCACCTCATCGCGAAAGCATATAAGATATCACCTCATCGTGATATCAACCACAATGGCTACACCCATACGTGGAAAGGAAATATATCACCTCATTATGATATCAACCATCATGTCTACACCCATGGATGGCATCTACAAGTTCTCATCACTCAATGTGATGTTGTCACCTCACCGTGACATTCACCATGGCTCTCTCCCAAAGGGTGAAACACAATTACAAGAAAATCATCATGGACTCTCTCACGTGATGTTGTCATGGAGTCACACACATGACATCCACTGTGGCTCTCCCAGAGGGTGGAATCAAGAGCTTTCACCTCAAATATCAAAGAGAAATTCATTATCAAGGGCTTGCACCTCAAATCTCTCTTAATAGAGAAATGCATTAAAAGAGGATCAATGATACTGAGAGTCCCTCTCAGCTAGGGCTTGATTCTCCACCATACCAAGCTTGTCTTGAAGGTACACAAACTTTATTCTGAAGAGATGCTTGGTGAGAATTTCTGCCATCTACTCATTAATGTTGATATACCTCAACTGAATTGCTTTCCTCAACACCATATGTCTGATATAGTGGTATGCTTAGTTCTTTCATGAAACGTTGGAATGACAAAAAGCTTCTCAAATCTTTGATTATCATAATGGATGACAGTCAGCTCCAATGATTATCCAAATAATCCTGCTACACCAGGATATCATCGCAGACTTCAACTGAAACAACATCCAGAGGTGCTCTTTCAATCAACAACACAACCATCTTCTTTAGGTTCAGTAGGCTCCCTTTAAATCTTCAAGCACTTGCATCAACCTCCTGACCTCATCGTCCAATATTTTTTGCAACGCTTGCCTTAGAGAAATGGTTTCCAGCGCACACCTTTGTAGAGATTCAGGGCTATCCTCTTCGACCTCATCCCAAATCACTTTATTCTGAATAGGTTTGCAGAGCTACCAATGTTAAATCCAAGTTGACTGACTTGAGAAATTCTGATCTCAACTACTAAAGAGGTACTTCAAGGATTTAGCATCTGGCCTTGCAACACTGCAACCCTTACTTATTCTCAGCAAGTCATATAACTCCCTTTGAAGATTAATTCTTACTCTTCAAAGAGATGTCTTCAGTCATTCACTCAGACTCATGGTGCAAGCAATGTCTCCATTCTTCAACCTATAGGATTCATCAAGCTCTTCTTGAAAGCAATCTCTTACGCTTATTGATCCATCCTGAAAACATTAAGAAGGGATTACTAATAGTTCATGGAACTCAACTATCTTGAACATAAGTACCATTGCTAGAAGCATACATGATTGACTATCTCAATGTTATAGCATGAATTAATAACTACATAAAAATTCATGAACATTATTCAACCATGCAATACTTATCTCATTGAAATCAGGATCTCCTGAGTAACCCCAGACAATTAATTCATCATTAATCTTTGTTGATTCTGACATGTCTTTCTTCCATTTTCTCAGAAGAGCTAATCTCAACATAACAAAAGACAATCTACACAGAATCATAGATCATGCATATAGAAAATCAATCATGATTGTAATTTTAGTTCTCCTCTTATTTCAAAGTCACACTCAGAAATTAGCATGAAACAACTTGCAATGAATAATTCTTAATTCTAAAGAATCTTATCCCAGTGATCACTATTTACTGGTCACACATAATCCAAGCAAATAATGTCAGATTTGCACAACTCAACAAACTAAATTTTATCCTAGAAGGGTAATAACAATCGAACCAAAGAATACTTATCTCTTAAATATTCTTATGGGTGGAAACAGTATGATACGCTACTCTTGTGCTCAGATCAGTACACAACCTTCACGGCTTGAACACACACCCATGACTTAGAATAGAAATTCCCTAGAATCATTTTGAGGAGAGATATTATCCACATCTTTAAATGAAGCATGTTGATTAGGCTTGGTTGGGAAATCCTTCACATAGTCACTAAACTTGCCACATCTAAAACATTGAACACAAGAGAGGTCTCACTTCTTCTTGAACGCAAGAACACCATTAGCTTCTTTATCTCTATTCCTCTTGAAATATCCTTTCTTTCCACCTTTCCCTTTCTTATTGAAGGATTGAGTGGAAATTACATGAAGGTATTTATTTGTAGAGCTTCAACCAATACCTCTCGTAGCCAATCTCAACTCCTCTTGAATACAGTCTACCTTCAAACGATCAAACTTAGGGAGTTTTGATCTTGCACTTATACCTTGAATGTAAGACTCCCAAGATGAAGGAAGACCATTAAGAGCCAACATGGCCAAATCCTTGTCATCAACAGTACGACCAATGGTAGAGAATTGATCTCTCAACTCAGAAATCTTCATGAAGTAGGTGATGATAAATTCTCCTTCCGCCATCTTAACACAGTGAAGTTGTTGCTTCAAGGCTAGATCACGACTTGTGTTGTTGATCTCATACATCTCCACCAAAGTTTTAAGCATCTCTCTTGTTGTCTTTAACTTAGATATGATTGGGACAATATGGTCCTTTACAGAATCAACTAACATCTTTTTCGCCTTGATATCTTTCTTCTTCCATTGAATCTTTTCTTCCTCATTCGTAGGCTCGGTAGTTGTGCTCTCCACGAACTCTGCCAACTCACTTTCTTCAAAGGTCAGCATAATTTTGAATCTCCTTGAAGTAAAATTAGATGCTCCCTCAAGTCTGTCCTCGATCTTGAGACTGTTCACCATCTTGATGAAGTGATAGAAGAGATCAAGAAGGTGAAGGAGAATAAGGAATATTGATGCAAGATAATCTGATCAAGATCTTCTTCAAACCCGCTCTAATACCATGTTAATTTTTTATGATCAAATAATTCAAACTGAAAGTAATTAGAAAATGCAGCACATAAGACAAATAACACAACAAGACACCCTGGGAAAACCCTCCAACCTGAGGGAGAAAAACCCAGCCAATATATCTCTTATATATTGAATTGAATAAGAGCATAAATCTGCTTACAACTCAAGCATACAACAATGCCTATGTAATACAATGAATAACACCTCTCCTAGATGCAAAGAGGCAAATGAATATGTTTCTCCTTATAGTCGATTTGCTACTACACATGAAGGTCTACTGCTAAGTGTGAACTTCTCCTCTTTCTGGGCGCTAACTTCTCCTCAAGAATGCGAGCTATTGTGAATGAACTTGATGATCAAAAGAATGAAGGCGAACATGAATATATACACGAATGCTCTAGGGTTTGCACCTCTTCACAAGTGAAGTTGGCCTCAAACAGAAAAAGATGTGCCTCAAGAAATTTTTGCCTCTTCAAGGAAGTTAGCCCCATGAATAAATGAGTATTAATTATTTAAATAATAAAAAATCATGCCTCTTAGATAAATCGTTATAATGAATTAAATAGCCGATGGCTATAATTTAATTTTTTCATCTTTATTAAATGTGGTTGGTTGGAAGAGATGACCACCTCTGCATTATAACATCAACATATCCAATCTATGGTTAATCCCATAATCAAGATATCTAAGCCTATGTTCTTGTAGAAAAAAATGAAAAAAGGGGAGAAAGGACCCGAGGTCACTCCTACAAAGGACATTGATAAAACAAATTAATAATACCAAGGTAAGTTTGAAGATTTTAAAAATGTATTTTCATTGTTACTTACTTTGATTTCCTTAGGGAAAAATTCCTAATGGGGGAACTCCATCTAACAACAAGAATGATGAAAAGAAGGTGTTATAACAAAAAAATTGTGAGTTAAAAGTTTCTACATAATAAAATTTATGCTAGGTCCAGGTTATAGAAGTTGAAAAATTATTTCTCTCGACCTGATGGAGGAAGAAGATGTTATAATTTTTTCCACATTGCATTTAGAAGGTTTTGATTATGATTTGTGGCACCATGGGTTTAGCATACAAATACATATCCTTGTGCAAAATTTTGATGATTTAGTAAAAAAATTGACTACTTTGAACAAAAAGATGAAGATGAATATTTTAGAGAGCTTGCAAATATTAGACAACACAAATTAGTGAAATCCTATGTTACATAAATTTAGGGTAAAATCACCAACTTGTGTCACACTTTTGGGTAACTAAATAGTTATGAGCAAAACTATTTCACCCTAAACAGTTTTGGGTAAATAGTCTCACCCAAAACCACATGGCCTATACGTGACACATATAGTTTTGGGTGAAACACTTTCACCTAGAACTATACAATCAATAATTTCCCTTTATAATTTTTTAATGTACCTCAATTTAAATGTAAAGTTTAGATTGAAAGCTTTTCAATCGAAATTGTTTTGAACAAAATTGTTTTGTCCAAATCCATTTATGTGGCATCCTTGTTAATAGCCACCTCATCCTTTTTCAAAATTTTTTGAAACTTTTGAGTTGAATTAAATATTTCTTCAATCATAATGTTTTTTTTCAAAAAACTAAAAATACTCTTTTGTAGAGCTCAATGTCGAGAATTCAAACATATAAAAAAAATTATATTTTGATTAGTTTTAATATGTTTTTTTTTTAATATTGCAAGTAGGTTGTTATAGTAAAAAATGAGGCTGATTAGAAATAAATAAAAAACTAAAACATATTTAAATATTATAAAAAAAAATTGGTGCACTAGAGGAGAGAATCCTCTCCAAAAGCCCCTTTTTAAAAAAATGATAAAAAAATATAAAAAAGTTGGTGTCATATGAAAACTATCAAATTCAGGTAGGTTTGACTTTTAAACATTATTATCAAGAAAATATTCATCGATTTGTTTTCAATGCACTAGATATTGAAGTTATTTATTTGGGAAAAAATTCAAGGAAAAAAATGTTCTCTTTTTTTTGTGGCATTAACTCGACATCTCTTTTTCTTGAAATTTTAAGCAAATCAAAATGTACTCTTAATTTATAAAAATAATATCAAAACAATTTTTTAAAATTTGAAAAATTACAAGCATAAACTTCATCAAGAGTTTTATATTTCATTAGTTTATATAATTTTGAAATTTAAAACATAAAGACCACTTTTATGTGATTGAATTTGAATTTTTTTGTTTATGTTGGTCAATTCCTTTATAAAAGTGTGACACGGGTTTATACTTTTACCCTTTAGGGTATTGTAGTAATGGTACCTATCAATTTTGAAGAGATCACTTTTTTTTTTGTTGAGGGCTTATTTAAACCTCTCAAATGCATTATTAAGGATTTTTCACCCTCTACTCTACAAGAAGCAATCAAAATATATATAACCCTTAATATATCTATGATTAAGAACAAATTTCCATATCACTCCAAAGCATCTAATTTTGGGAAACAAAAGACTATTTCCAAAAGAAGGGATCATATACATAACCATAGAAGTTTATGCTTCAAACAACAAATAAGGTAGATGAATACAATATAAATAAACTCAAAAGGAAAAAACATTATTTCTATTGTAAAGATCCATAGTAATTTGGTCATAGATTCCTTGGCAAAGGCCAAGTCCATTGAATTGAGGTAATATCTAACGATGATTTGTTGAAAATGAAGGTAAAACTATAGTAAAAATGTAGCTTAAAATTTATAAATCTTGTGTAACTATAGATTCAATTTTAGTATTCTTTGTCACAATCTCTTGTGTATGATTAATCTTGAATTAGATCAATTTTAATGTTGTAGAAAGTAAACAGAAGATTGTAGAAGAAATATAAGACATAATAGAAAGGACACAACATGTATGTGGAGAAACCCTTTCAGGAAAAAACTCCACCAGAATTGGTCTTGCTTGTATTATTTAACCTTGAATAAGATTACAATAACACTGATTCAATTCTCCTTGATATGATTCCTTTGTTCTTCAACAAATCTTCTTCACAACCTACAATATTTTCTCACAAAACTCTCTCATACAATTACTGCAATGATAGACAATATTCTTGCTTACAAACTCATAAGAGTTATCAAATATATAATCACAAATCCTCCTGAGAAAATCCACGCTTAGGGTTGCTAAGTTGAGTTCTCATATGCATGCACAAGTCAAACAAGAGTCTCCCTCAAAGTTGGCGCCCAACACTGAAGTGTTAACCTTGTAGTTGTCAAAAATATCTCATTCAAGCTCATCCTCAAAGTAGGCACCCAAACTGGGTCCCACTTAACTGATCATTGAAAATATTTTTTCCATGTAATAGTTGTAACTCAAAGATGCCAACTTGGGCGCCCAAGGTGGGCCCAAGTTAATCTTTGTTAACTGAAACACATCTATCACTGATTCATGCAAAATAATATGCATGAATGATCCTCCATCTATTAATTGAATGTATCCACCTGCTATATGTCCATGCAACTCAAGGCATTGAAGTTAACTAACATGCAACTGAAGATAACTGAACTAAACTTTGTAAACATCAATCCCTATTTTATAGGAACTCAACATGCATAAATCAAAATCCCTATTTTGTAGGAGCTCTCCCAAGGTGTCCCTACATGCTCCTATTATTTAGCAATAACTAAAAATTTCAAATTAAATGTTTATTTCATTCCAAATTAATCTCTTCCTAATCCTATTGTTGTACAACACATTCCAAGGACTTAGGAGATACATGAAATATGTTTAGAATGCAATCAAATGGAATCCTATTCCCAACATTCTCCCACTTGACATTATACATTACAATTATTCTAAACAAAGAATCATTATTATAAATCAAGTACAGGACTCAAGGCCAATGGCCTTCTTGCACCATGAGAACTTTTATGTAGGAACCAGTTTCGTAAGATAATCTGCAGCATTGACCAAAGTGTCTACTTTCTCAATCAATACCTTCCCACTCTCAATCATTTCTCACACAAAGTGATACTACACATCAACATGCTTAGTACGAGCATGATACATAGGATTTTTGGCTAAATAAATAACACTTTGACTATCACATTCAAGTTTAATTCGCTTGCAATTAAAACCAATATATTTCCCAAGTCTCTATAACCAAAACTACCTCTTTGGAGGCATGTGTAGTATCCATGTACTTTGCTTTTGTGGTAAACAAAGCAACCGTAGGTTGCCTCTTACTCATCCAACTAACCGCAACTCCAAACAAAGTAAACACATAACCACTTGTTGACCTCTGACTATCCAGGTCTCTTGCCCAATCTGAATCAACAAAACCATGCATGTCCAATGATCTATGCATAATATCAATATCATTATCACCATGATAAACCAAATAGTAATCAGAAGTACCTCATAAATATCTAAACACCCTCATAACATAAGTCCAATATTCTTTACCAGGGTTAGACATAAACCTACTTAGAACTCCCACTGCTTGGGCTATATCTAGTCTTGTACTGACCATTGCACACATCAAACTACCAACCGCACTAGCATAAGGAATCTCAGACATTTTCTCATAATCAAAATTAGATTTAAGACTCATGTCTAAACTTAACTTCATGCCAACTAGTAAAGGAATATTAATTGGTTTACTATCATGCATGTTAAACCATTTCAAAATAGTATCAACATCGTTGCTTTGAATTAAGAAAAGCTTTATGTTACCTCTATCTTTGATGATCTCCATACCAAGGATATATTTTGCAGCCCCTAGATCTCTCATCTCAAATGTGTTAGAGAGTTGTGCTTTCAATTTTTTGATCATTACCTTGTTGTTACCAATAAACAACATGTCATCAACATACAAGATAATAATTAAAATTTGATCATCAATTATTTTTATGTAAACACAATGATCTTCCTCACTCCTAACATAACCAATTTTTAATGCAAAAGCATCAAACTTTTGGTACCACATTCTCGGTGATTGTTTCAATCCATATAAAGATCTCTTTAACCTACAAACCAATTCTTCTTTTCCTTTTACAATAAAACCATCAGGTTGCCTCATATAAATCTCCTCATCAAGATCCCATGCAAAAAAGCAATTTTCACATCCATTTGCTCTATCTCAAAATCAAAAGCAACAGCAATAGATAAAAGGAAACTAATAGAAGTTAATTTAGCAACATGAGAGACTATTTCATTAAAATCAACTCTCTCTCTTTGGGAGTAGCCCTTGGCTACTAATCTAGCCTTGTACCTTTCGATATTACCATCTGCTCCAATTTTCTTTTTAAAGATCCATTTACAACCAATGGCCTTTCTTCCTTTAGGAAAACTCTCAAGATCCCATGTGTCACAAGTATCCAAAGAAATCATTTCCTCATGCATAGCTTGTGTCCAAATCTTGTTCTCATTCGAAGACACAACTTCCCTATAAGATCTACATTCATCATTAGTACTCAACAAAGCAAATATACAACAGAAATTAGGTGGGCTATACCTATCAACGAGATTTCATTGTCTTGTGGATCTTCTTAATGGGGTTTCAACCTCTTCCTCAATATGCTCATCATGAGCATCTATCTTAGAACTCTGTGAACTCTCCTCATCCAATCCATCCAATTGTTCTTCAACATGTGCATCTTCTTGCTTCTCAGTATTTTCCTCAAAATGCACTGTTCGAGAAGTATCCTTCTCCTTTGGTTGTTCTTCTCTTGAATAAGCTCTAAATTCCTTGAAAATCACATCTCTTGACAAAGCAATTTTTTGGGCTAGAGGATTCCAAAGCTTGTAACCTTTTAAATTTTCACCATAACCTATGAATATGCATTTATGTGCTTTTGGATCCAACTTAGATCGCTTTTCTTTAGGCACATGAATAAAAGCCTCACAACCAAAGATCCTTAAATGTGCAACACTAGGCTTCCTACCTAACCACATTTCATAAGGGGTTTTATCTTCAATAGATGAACTAGGAGATCTATTGATTAAATAACAAGAAGTGCATACAACCTCAACACAAAGGCCTTGATCTAGCTTAGCACTACTTAACATGCTCCTAGCTCTTTCCATTAAGATTCAATTCATCCTCTCTGCTACTCCATTTTGTTGTGGTGTCTATGGAGTAGTTTTTTGTCTCACAATTCCCGCATGCTTACAATAATCATCAAATTCCATAGAACAATATTCACCACCATTATCTGATCTCAACACTTTTATCTTATGATCTAATTGTTTCTCAACTAAAGCCTTAAATTCTTTAAACTTATTAAACACATCAGATTTGTTATGCATAAAATAGATCCAAGTGTATCTTGAGACATCATCAATAAAAGTGACATAATATCTAGATTTTCCAATAGAGTCAATAACCACAAGACCCAAAAAATCTGAGTGAATAATCTCTAATAATCTTTTAGCTTTATTTGTTCCTTTAAGAAATGAAGATCTAGATTGCTTTCCAAACACACAATGCTCACAAAATTCATTTTTTCCAGTATTATAATCAGGAATACTGTCAACCAATTTCTTATTAAGAATGGTCCTAAGACCTTTTTCACCTATGTGGCCCAGTCTATGGTGCCACAACATACATGTATTTACAACTTTAGTTACATTGGATGATTTATTCAAATTGGAGGTAAACAAAGTCCCAATATGAGATCCTTTAGCAACCACCATATTCCCTTTCACCGATCTGCAACCATTTTTATCATATGTCACATGCATTCCATAATCATTGAACTTTGATACAAAAAGTAGATTTCTAGAAAGTCCTGGAATATGTAAAACATCAGTAAGGGTATTAACCCTACTATCACTAAAACACAACTTTACCTCTCTTTTTCCCACAATCTTTATTATGCTATTATCTCTAAAAAAGACATTGCCTCCATTGTATTTAGTATACTTTGAGAACCACTCCTTTTTAGGAGTCATATGATAGGACCAACCTGAATCAATAAGCCAAGAGTCATCACTAACATTTTTACATGAAATAATCAATGCATCATTACCATCATCTAAGGATTTCTCAGTAGAAACATTAGAATTATTTTTCTTGCTCTTACAATCCTTCTTTATGTGTCCTGGTTTCCCACAGTTCCAACACTTTACTTTACTCTTACCAAGGGTTTTAGACCATCCCTTGTACTTACCCTTTCCTTTCTTGTCCGCCTTAGATTCCTTTTCCTTAGGTCTATCTCTTACAAACAAGGCATCTTGGGAGCCCTTTTTAGACTTCTTCCTCATCTCCTTTGATAGGAGAGTAGGAAATATATTGTCCATCTTTGGATTTGCACCACTACCACTGATAGCAACAATTATATTTTCCCAAGATTTTGGTAAAGAACAAAGTAAAAAAATGCATTTATCTTCATCTTCTAGCTCTACATCCATAGATGCTAACTGACTCATAATCAAATTAAAATAATTTAAATGATGTGCAATAGAATCACCATCTTTCATCTTTAAAGAATATAACTGTCTTTTCAGATACAACTTATCAGTAAGGCTTTTAGTTTGATAGATATCACCTATCCTCTTCCACAAATCAAATTCATTCTTTTCATTTGAAACATTCAAGAAAACATCATCAACAAGACACAATCTTATGGTTCCTCTTGCCTTCTTATTGAAGGGAAAAACAAAGTGGATCTAATGACCCAATAGTGTAGAATACATTCCCTTAACACTAGTACAATAGAGGAGAAGAGCATAAACATGTTCTAATAGCTTCTAAAAACTACTTGAGATGAATACAACCAGTAAAATAGATAACATAATTAAGCATTCACAGATTGACACAAGATATACGTGGGAAAACCTTTTCAGGTAAAAAACCCACCACCCAAAGTCAAGACAATTGTATTCCAGTAATAAAACAATTACATACAATGTTCAATCTTCTCTGATCAACTTATAGCAAAAAACTCCTTGTTATTTCTCACTGTTACAATGTTATATTCTAACATATAGTTCGAAATTCATCTTACATTTGTTGTACCCAACTTACAAAGTCATATGTTGCAATTAATCTCTCAACCAATCACCAGCCATCAGGTTCATGAATCAGACATCCAATCACGCAAACGATCTGCCCATGTCAATCTCCCTGCATTGAGCCACTCAGGCATTAACTTCGTTACCCAAAATGGGTCCTGTCTGCCACCCTGAGGTGACCTACAATAACTACTAACACTTTATTGGCCTTTAGCCAATCATCGCCTGACACAGAGCCACGTGTCCTTCCTACATTCGCTGTCGTTCTTTGACTTCGAGTCTAACTCGGTCAAAACTTGCCTCGAGCTCGTCTGAGCTCTCTAAGTCCTTACCACTCTATCGTCGAACTCATTCAACCTACTCGTGGTATGGCGGTGAGCTCATCCGAGCTCACACCGACCATACCCACGCTACCACGGCTCCAATCGAGTTGACCTGCGGTATAACGGTGAGATCATCCGAGCTCACCAATGACTTCACCGAGCCCAGCTCATCTCGCCTCCAAACTTCCACCGCGCTACCGCAGTCAGGTTGAGGTCTAACAACGGTATGGCGGTGATCAGTCTATGGAACTGCTAATGGTCAAACCATGCTACCGTGGGGTCCGACAGGCCACCCCGCGGTAGGGCAATGATCGTCAGCCAGACCACTGGCGGTCTTACCGCGGCCACCGCAGTGAGTGGATCCACCGCCCATGATATGGCGATAATCGCTAGACTCGACTGCAAACAGTCTCACCGCAGCCACTGCGGTGAGTGGACCCACCACCTGTGGTATGGTGGTAATCACCGGACCTGATCACAGGTGGTCTCACCGTGGCCACCGCGGTGAGTGGACCCATTTCCCACGGTATGGCGGTAACCGTCGAGACCACTGCCGACGGCTTCACCGCGACCACCGCGGTGAAGGTTTTCACCAACTGCAGTAAGGCAGTAACCACCAGACCTGTCATCGCGGTACCACCAGGGGAAGAAATAAGTCAGGCGCGGTATGGCGGTAAAGGGCAAAAAAAACAAAATTTCACCAAGGCAAGAAAACAGGGCCTTCAAGCTGGAAGTTGAGACACATTTTCTCAACAAGCTCCCACTTGGCGAACACTTTCAGCTCCCTCATGACTTTGAAACTTACTGACGATCATAGGCCCCAAGGCCCATCGATTATGTGTACCATATGAACTTGTCTGTGCTAACCGGCTTTGTCAAAGCGTTTGCAACATTCTTCAAGGTGTCCACCTTTTCTAGACTGAACTTGCCATCTTCAACCATATCCCTCACGAAGTGATATCGTATATCAATGTGCTTGGTCCTTACATGAAAGGTCGGATTCTTTGCCAAATAAATGTCACTCTAACTATCACAGAAAATAGTGATCTGCTCAACATTAAATCCTATGTCTGAACATAAACGCCTCAGCCAAACAGCTTCCTTACAGGCATGATTTGCAGCCATGTACTCTACCTTTGCCATGGATAAATCAACTACAACTTGTCGTTTGCTCATCCAGTTGATTGCTCCACCATTAAGCATGAAAGTGTATCCACTGGTGGATCGCCTGCTGTCAATGTTTCCTACCCAATCTGAATCAATATACCCATGAATGTTGAGAGTCCTCTATGATGCAACCAAACTGCCATGGTAACACAGGGTGTAGTCTGAAGTTCCCTTCAAATACCTGAACACTCTCTTAACAACATCCCAATGTGATCTTCCCAGATTTGCCATAAATTGGCTTAGAACTCCCACTGCTTGGGCAATGTCTGGTCTTGTACAGACCATAGCATACATCAAATTGCCAACAACACTTGCATAAGGCACACTGGTCATCTCCTCCATCTCAGTAGCAGACTTTGGACAATCTTCAACATAAAGCTTTGTTCCCTGCATGATTGGGACAACAAGATGCTTGCAATCATCCATGCTAAACCTCTCTAGAACTATTTTCACATACTTACTCTGACTGAACCAAAGCTTTCTACTTGTTCTATCCTTGGTTATCTCCATTCCAAGAATGTACCTAGTTGCACCAAGATCTTTCATTTCAAACTTTGCAGACAACTGAGATTTAAGATCAGAAATCATAGACTTGTTATTCCCAATGAATAACATATCATCCACGTACAGGGTAATAACAAGCACACGATCATTTTCGGATTTATAATAAATGCAATGATTAGATTTTGATCTCACAAATCCAATTGACAACACAAACGTGTCAAATTTCTGGTACCACATTCTAGGAGATTATTTTAAACCATAGAGAGATTTATTTAACTTACAGACCAGATTTTGTTTATCTCTTTCAACAAAATGCTTAGGGTGGGACATGTAGATTTCTTCTTCTAGCCCATCTTCACATCCATCTGTTCAATTTCAAAATCATACACAACTACCAATGACAATAAAAATCTGATGGATGTTAGCTTTGCTATAGGAGAAAAATCTCTCCATAATCAATTCCCTCAATTTTAGAAAATCGCTTTGCAACCAACCTTGCCTTATACTTCTCAACACTGCCATCAAGGCCTGTTTTCTTTCTGAATATCCACTTACAGCCAACAGGCTTTCGCCCTTTAGGTAGTGGTACCAAATTCCAAGTTTCATTATTTTTCAAAGAATCCATCTCTTCATTCATGGCTTGTAGCCAAGAATTCGAATCAACCATGGTGATTGCTTCCTTCATAGTTCTAGGCTCATCAGTGCTGGTAATTAAAGCATAGGCACAGTTCAAATTTAATAGTGAGAAACCATACCTTTCAGGTTACCTTTTTTCTCATGTAGATCTTCTTACAGGCTGAGGTTGTTCTTCATCATCAAAACTTCTAGAGCTACTTGGGCTCTCCTCAATCTTAGGTACACCATGCAACTTTTCCCTTTTCGGATTTTGGGGAATCTCAACTACATCCTTCTTTTTGTCACTTTGATTTGTCTCAAGATGTTGATCACAGACTGCAGGTTTTAGCTCATGAAATATCATGCTTCTACTGTACAAAATCTTCTTAGTAACAAGGTTCTAAAGTTTGTATCCTTTCACACCAACTCCATAGCCGATGAGAATACATTTGACAGCCTTGTTATCCAATTTAGATCTCTTTTCATTTGGCACATAAACATATGTCTCACAACCAAACACACGGACATGCCTCAGAGAGGGATTCTTACCAAACCATGCTTCCAAAGGCGTCTTATCAACAAGAGCAGAGCAAGGAGATCAATTTATTAGATAACATGTTGTAGCCACAACCTCTGCCCAGAACTTCTGCTCCAGACCAACACTGCTCAACATACTCCTTGCCTTTTCCATCAGTGTCCTGTTCAACCTTTCAACAACTCCATTTTGTTGTGGAGTGTAAGGCATTGTCTTATGCCTTTTAATTCCATGATCAGTGCAATACCTTTCAAAATCTGCAGAACAAAATTCACCGCCATTGTTTGTCCTCAAACATTTAATTTTCCTTCCAGTATGATTCTCTACCAAAGATTTAAATTCTTTAAACTGACTAAACACTTTTGATTTACTTTTAAGAAAGTATACAAATGCCCTTCTCAAACAATCATCAATAAAAGAAACATAATATCTAGACTTCGATAACGAAGGAACATTAACTAGACCAAACACATCAGAATGAACATAATCCAGTATACCAGAAGATTTGTGAGGACTAGAATAAAATGAAACACGGTGTTGTTTTGCATAGATACAATGTTCGCAAAAATCGAACTCAAGGTTACAATCATCAAGCCCTTCTACAAGATTTGTATTCTTCAAGGTTTTTAAACCTTTCTCACCAATGTGAGCAAGTCTATGATGCCATAGCATAGTCTTCTCAGCTAGGAATTCTACCTCCAAAGCATTTGTTGACAAAGAAGTGTTTTTATCTTTCTCTACAGGAGCAACATTGCTTGACTTTATAGAGGCACTGTTATAAAGAACAGGACATACATCCAGCTTGCACAAAGTGCCAATACGAACACCCTTAGCCAACACCATTGCACCTCTAGCCATTTTACATCCCTTACTTGAAAAGGAAACTTCTACACCAGCATCATTTAACTTACTGATAGAAAGAAGATTTCGATCTAGACCTGGTATGTGAAGTATGCCACCAATACCTTTGACTCTCCCATTAGGAAACTGAATTCTGACTCTTCCTCTGCCAACTATCTCCAGCGTTGAATCACTAGCCAAGTACACCTTTCCACTGTCATACTTCTCGTATTTAGAGAACCATTCTCTATTGGATGTCATGTGGAAGGACGCACCTGAGTAAACCAACCAAACAACATTTGATGCCTGAGTTGTCAAGGCTGTTGCAATGAAGGCATCTACATCACTTTGAGAAGATTCATTGTCAGAAGCATTCTTCTTCTTCTCCTTGCAGTCCTTCCTGATATGACCAGGTTGCCCATAGTTCCAGCATCTCACCTTGAAATTTTTACCAGGAGACTTTGATCTCCCTGCAGATTTGGATTTCGACTTCTTGTCCTTCTTCTTTCCTTTCTCCTTTGGTCTACGTCGAAAAACAAGAGCCTATTTGGCCATCTCTGAAGACTTCCTCCGCATCTCTTCAGATAAAAATGAGGCAACAATGTCTTCCATCTTGAAAGCAGTGGTGGTGCTTCCAATGGCCATCACAAGATGATCCCAACTGTCAGGTAACAAACATAACAAGAGCATGCAACGATCTTCCTCCTCAGTCTTTACACCTACAGAATCCATCTGAGTAACACTCATATTAAATGAGTTCAGATGGTCTACAATAGATGCACCTTCTTCCATTTTCAAGGAGTACAACTTCTTCCTCAGGAATAAATTATTTACCAGAGACTTTCCCTGATAAATATCACCAAGCTTCTTCCACAATGAAGCTGCAAACTGCTCCTCATGGACATTCAGGAGTGCAGAATCGGCTAGAATCAGTCTTATTAGACCTCTTGCTTTTCTATCAGTAAGATACCAATCCTCTTGCTTCATACTTTGTGTCTTAGTACTAGACACTGCTAACCAAAGGTCTCTATCCACTAGCAAGTCTTCCACTTTGAGTTTCCATAACTCAAAGTTGTTGCCATTAAAATTTTCAATATCTACTCTACCTGATGTACTCGCCATCTCAAACAGAAACAAGTTTTGACAATGCAATACTCCCACTGAAACAGTATTAGCAAAAAAAACTAAGCTTTCTCTCAAGGATAACACAACGGGCCAGACTCTGATACCACTTGAAGGGAAAAACGGGGTGGATCTAATGACCCAACAGTGCGGAATACATTCCCTTAACACTAATACAATAAAGGAGAAGAGCATAAACAAATTCTAATAGCTTCTAAAAACTACTTGAGATGAATACAACCAGTAAAATAGATAACATAATTAAGCATTCACAGATTGACACAAGATATATGTGGGAAAAAATTTTCAAGTAAAAAACCCACCACCCAAATTCAAGACAATTGTATTCCAGTAATAAAATAATTACATACAATGTTTAGTCTTCTCTGATCAACTTACAACAAAAACTCCTTGTTATTTCTCACTGTTACAATGTTATATTCTAACATACCATTCGAAATTTATGTTACATTTGTTGTACCCAACTTACAAAGTCATATGTTGCAATTAATCTCTCAACCAATCGCCGGCCATCAGGTTCATGAATCAGACATCCAATCACACAAACGATCTGCCCATGTCGATCTCCCTGCATCGAGCCACTCAGGCATTAACTTCGTTACCCAAAATGGGTCTTGTCTGCCACCCTGAGGTGACCTGCAATAACTGCTAACACTTCATTGGCCTTTAGCCAATCATCACCTAACACAAAGCCATGTGTCCTTCCTGCATTCATTATCGTTCTTGACTCCGAGTCCAAATCGGTCAAAACTCACCCCGAGCTTGTCCGAGCTCTCTAAGTTCTTACCGCTCTATCGCCGAGCTCGTTCAACCTGCTCGTGGTATGGCGGTGAGCTTGTCCGAGCTCACACCGACCATACCCGTGCTACCGCGGCTCCAACCGAGTCGACCTGTGGTATAGCGGTGAGCTCATCCAAGCTCACTTATGACTTCATCGAGCCTAGCTCGTCTCACCTATAAACTTCAACTAGGCTACCGTAGTCAGGTTGAGGTCTAACTGTGGTATGGTGGTGATCGATCTGTGGGACTACTGACGGTCAAACTGCGCTACCGCGGGGGTCGAAAGGCCACCCCACAGTAGTGCAGTGACCGTCAGCCAGACCGCTAACGGTCTTACCATGGTGAGTGGATCCACTACCCGTGGTATGGCGGTAACCGCCAGACCTAACCGTAGGCGGTCTCACCGCTCGTGGTATGGCAGTAATCGCCAGACCCAATCATAGGCGGTCTCACCACGACCATCACGATGAGTGGACCCATCGCCCGCGGTATGGCAGTAACCACTGAGACCACCATCAAAGGCTTCACTGTGACCACTGCGGTGAAGGTCTTCGCTAATCGTGGTAAGGCGATAACCATCAAACCTGTCACCGCGGTACCGTCAGAGGTAGAAATAAGTCAGGCGTGGTATGGCGGTAAAGGGCAAACAAAAAAAAATTCGGCAAGGCAAGAACATAGGGCCTTCAAGCTGGAAGTTGAGCCACATTTTCTCAACACTTATCATGCTTAGCCCAATCCCCATCTGACATCGATGTAGGTGTCTTTGTCTTATTACCTACAACTAAACACTGATATCTCTCTTCAAGGATATCTTCCACTTTTAGTTTCCACATCTCATACCCAGATCCATTGAACCTTTCAATATCTAAATGAGAAGTAGAACCCATTGCAACACACTATTTTTTCAAATCAGCAATTGACACAATATTAAAATCTCCCACTATAGCGAAAAAACCTTCAAACTTTTAAGAGAAATGCATCCCAAACTCTACCCAACCTCTAGCTCTGATACCAAATGTTGAAAATAAAGGTAAAATTGTAGTAAAAATGTAGCTTAAAATTTGTAAATCCTGTTTAATTGTAGATTCAATTTTAGTATTCTTTGTCACAATCTCTTGTGTATGATTAATCTTGAATTAGATCAATTTTAATGTTGTAGAAAGTAGACATAATATTATAGAAGAAATATAAGACATAATAGAAAGGACATAACATGTACATGGAGAAACCCTTTCGGGAAAAAAATTCCACCAGAATTGGCCTTGCTTGTATTATTTAACCTTGAATAAGATTACAATAACACTGATTCAATTCTCCTTGATATGCTTCTTTTGTTCTTCAATAAATCTTCTTCACAACCTACAATATTTTCTCACAAAACTCTCTGATACAATTGCTGCAATAATAGACAATATTCTTGCTTACAAATTCATAAGAGTTATCAAATATATAATAAAAAATCCTCTTGAGAAAATCCATGCCTAGGTTTGCCAAGTTGAGTTCTCATATGCATGCACAAGTCAAACAAGAGTCTCCCTCAAAGTTGGCACCCAACATTGAAGTGTTAACCTCGTAGTTGTCAAAAATATCTTATTCAAGCTCATCCTCAAAGTAGGCACCCAAATTGGGTCCCACTTAACTGATCATTGAAAATATCTTTTTCATGCAACAGTTGTAACTCAAAGATGCCAACTTGGGTGCCCAAGGTGGGCCCAAGTTAATCTTTGTTAACTGAAACAAATCTTTCATTGATTCATGCAAAACAATATGCATGAATGATCCTCCATCTATTAACTGAATGTATCCACCTGTTATATGTCCATGCAACTCAAGTCACTGAAATTAATGAACATGTAATTGAAGATAACTGAAACATAACTGAACTGAACTGAATTGAACTTCGTAAACATCAATCCCTATTTTATAGGAACTCAACATGCATAAATGAAAATCCCTATTTTGTAGGAACCTAGGATGCATTTATGAAGTGTACTCAATTCACCAACCAGTTAATTGAACCAAGGTGGACCCCACCTCCCATGTAGGCACCCATGTGCTCCTATTTTGTAGGAACTCTTCCAAGGCATCCCCACATGCTCCTATTATTTTGGAATAACTACAAATTTCAAATTAAATGTTTATTTCATTCCAAATTAATCTCTTCATAATCCTAGTGTTGTGCAACACATTCCAAGGACTTAGGAGATACATGAAATTAGTTTAGAATGAAATTAAATGGCATCTTATTCCCAACATGATTTTGATCTTGAAGAAATTGAGCCACAAATAAGCATGAAAGATCATGAATATAAAAAATACTGAGGATGAAAGCACAAATGGAGACACACCAAAAAATTCTTAGGAGTGCCTAGATACCATCCATTCATAGTATGAGGAGTGTTATGTAGACATTGGATCATGCTGCTTATTAATAATGGGGCTACTCACAATTTCATTCCTGAAGGTTTGGTGGTTAAGAAATGACTAAATTGGAGAAGGATTCACCATTTCATGCATCAAAATAATAAAAAATTAACATATCCATTGGAGATCATAAGATATGTGATGATTTCTATGATGTGGGTTTATGAGAGATTGAAATGGTTTTGGGTGTATAATGTTTACATGTCCTTGGTGAGTCTTCATATAACTACTAATAATTGGAGCTTAATTTTAAATTTGAAGGGAGGGATGTGGTGCTTAGATGTATTTCAAATGACGCAACATTAATAGTCATAGCTAAAAGAATGAAGAGGAATTTTTGTAAGGGACAAGTTGCACATGGGTTACTAGTTGCTTGTTGATGCCTACAAATTCATCCATGAGTAATAAATACACTTACCAAATTGGTATTTAAAATATCTTAAAAAACCACAGTGTGATTTTTAGCATATCACAAAGTTAGAACAATGATTCTAGCCTTGTTGAGGATATAAAAAGGGTCACAAAGAAGCCCTTGGATATGGGCAATGTAAGGTATAGTTATAGCCCATTTGGTTCATCCATGGTTCCTGTGAAGAAAAAATATGGCACCATACAAATTTGTATTGACTATAGAGCATTGAGCAAGAAGACTATTAAAATAGATACCTCATTCCCAAGATCAATGAGGTGCATGGAGTCATCTATTTTTAAATATTAACTTGATATCAAGCTACCAATAAATTCATGTAAGGGATGATTATGTACGCAAAATAAAACTCAAGTGTCACTTTGGACACTTTGAGTTCTTGGCGATGCCTTTTGGCTTAAAAAATGCTCCAACTACATTCTAGTCATGCATGAATGAGGTATTCATCATACTTTTTTATAGTTTTCTTTGATGAATTTTTTATTTAGAATAAGACTTGAGAAGATTATTTGAAACATATGGATATAGTTTTGGGTATATTAGAATAATTTTTTTATAAAGGAATCTAAATGTGAATTTGGTGTAACAAATATTTTGTATTTAGGCCATAAAATTAGTGCTCAATGTGTTCATGTGGATCAAAAAGAAATATAGCCCATTTTATATTGGCCACCTCCTACTACATTGACACAATTGAGAGACTTATTTGATCTTTGTAACAATCATAGGAGGTTTGTTAAGGGATTTTCTTTGCTAATAGCCCCCTTGACCCATATGAACAAGTAATGATATTTTATATGGATTGAGTAAGACCGAGAGGTTTTCAATAAACTTAAAGAGTTAATTAGTTCATGTACTTGATCTTATTTTATCACAATAATTTATTGTAGAGTGTGATGCTTCGGGTAAAGGAATTGGAGCAATGCTAGTACAAAAAGGGCACCCTATAGCATTTGAAAGTAGGAATTTCAAATAATTAGAAAATATTTATCCATATATGATAACTAAATTTTGGCCATTATGCATGCTTTGGCCAAGTTTAGATGGTACTTGGTTTGCGGGATATTCATAGTGAAGACATATCATAACAATTTGAAGTTCTTTCTTGGCCACCTAATTTGAATGACACGTATAAAACTTGGGTGATTAAACTCAAAGCTTATGGTTTTAATATAGAGTACATGAAATAGAAAAATAACATAGTTGTTTATGCACATTACAATATTCCTACTATATGTTCCAGTTATATTATCTATACCAACTTGAAGGCTAATACCATGGAAACATATATTAAAAATATATTTTCTACTAATCTTCTTGATGGGATATTAAAATATGACAAATATATAATGAAATATAGTCTTTAACCTCTATAAGAATATAATTTTCTTAATTCCAAAATCCAGTATGAAAGAAAATATTTTGAGAGTTTTTCATGATACACCATTTGTGGGGCATCTAGGATATTAAAAAAACATATAAATAGATCAAGGAAAGTTTCTATTGGAAGGGCCTAAAGGAGGATATCCTTAAGCATATTAGAGAATGCATAATGTATCAACAAAATAAATTGGATCATTCATTTTCTATAGAATTTTAATAGCATTGCCTATTCCAAATCAAAAGTGGAGAAGCATATCCATGGACTTTATTACAAGCCTCTCCAAGGTACATAGTAAAGATTACATTTATGTTGTTTTGGATAAAATAACAAAATGTGTAGAATTATTTTACATTCCTTTAGAATTCAAAGCTCCTTAAGTGGAAAACTTAGTTTTCAAATAACTGTACATGGATTTCCTAAAAGTATTGTTAGTCATAGAGATAATAGATTTCTTAGTTCTTTTTGGTAGGAGCTATTTCATTTGACTAGTATAAGATTTAATCCTAGCATAAGATATCATCCTAAAATAGATGAAAAATATAAATAGTGAATAAATGGGTAGAGGGGTATTTGAGATAGTATATTTTATATCAACAATGAACTTGGGTTAAGTGGTTGCACTTGAGAGAATACAGTTGCAACATTTCTTATAACATGTCCATCGATATGTTTCCATTTATGAAATTATATGATTATTACACATTAACTGATTCAGTGTTTACATATATCAATGTACCAATAGAAAGTGATTTGGTTAGCATAGCAAAAACATATTAAGATCACTTGTAGATCACCTCTAAAAAACACATAATCGACATAATTTCTATGTGGATAAAAAATGCATAGAGATATCATTTAATATTGGAAACGTGATTTCTCTAATATTGTATCCATACAAATAGTTTTTCATCAAAATAAGGGCTACAATTTTAAAGCCTTGCTTCTATGGACCATATAGGATCATGAGAAAAATTGGTGAAGTTGCTTATAAGCTGGTGTTACTAGAGAGTAGTAGGATCTATGTCTTGCCTCAAAAGGGCACTTGGACAACATATCATACTTTAGTTGGATTCACCACCCTTGGATGATGAAGGGAAGATCATTTTGGTACTTCATTTTATTCTTGATACTAGGATGAATTATTTGATAAACAAAAGCATTACAAAGTATTTGGTTCATTAGAAGAATCTACCTATAGAATATCTAATACATGGGAAGGATCAAAGATCTTGGATCACTCAAACTTACATTGCTTGAATGAAAGCAATTTTAAGAAGGGTGGAATTGTAACATCCCATTTTTTATAGTTTAATTCGAGGACTCAAAACTTTATTCCATATTTCTTGTGGGCTTAGGGAAAGTGATAGGGGAAATAAGTTTAATTTAATATTTAATTTTTTAGTATTTTCTATATTTTCATAATTTACATTTTTTAAGGTCTTAAATAATTTGTGGAGACCATTTATCCAAAAATATTAAATTTTTGTTTTCTTGGGATAGGTCTCATGGAGATCTTTCCAATGCACTAAAGAAGTTTGAATTTAGCCCACTAGGCTAGGAGTTAGGACCTCACCAAGTTGGGGTACCTAGAATAAATATTTTTGCATCTTATTTAATTTTGTAGCTAGAGTGTCTTCATTTGGATATAATTTTCAAGTTATAATGAGGCAATGGAATTTGAGAATAAAATTGGGCCTTCAACATCTATACGATGCAAGAAACTTCTTTATTTTATCATATCAAAACTCTATGAAAATGATTTGAACACTTATGTTCATTCATCAATTGAAAGATGAAACCTCTTGGATACTCAAATTAGAGGATAAAGACCCTTTGGTTTCAAGAGGGAAATCTCACATAGAAGTTGTAATTTGTACTTCAAATATTGTTTGGATTCCAATATAATTTTTAGTACTTATATTTGTAGGCTTGGGTAGAAGGGAGCTCCAACATACAAAAGATTATTTCAAACTTATATATCATTTTAATTATTGTAATATCTAATATATTTCAATATTTTAGTAGACATTATTAATAAGAATTAGATCTATCATATTGTGAAGTTTCTATTTATGTGTTTAAAGATTATCTATCTTTCTAACATACTTTCATGTAAGAAAACCTACTTATTTTATTTGGTTTTTCTCATTGTATGTTCTCACCTCACCTTTATGGGATCATGAAAATCATAAAGTGATTAAAATACATTGTAGACATTTTTTCTAGATTTTGTTTGATTATTAATAATATTTCATAAAAATCAAGTATTTGCATACTTGCAATGCATATATAAATATTAAGTGGATTTACATATATCTAGTTTTAATTGTTGTGGGCATTTGAAATTTTAGAACATTTTAGAATTGGGAACTAAAAATATTTTTTAATTCAAATTTAATATATTTTTAAGATTATTATAGTTGGGGACAACATAGATTACATCACCATGATGATCATATATGAGGTTAGAAATACCTATAGCAATGGAGATTAGACACTAGTCCAAGACCTTCTTCTCTCACAAACATAAGGATTGGAATGAGAGTGAAACACCACATCATTAAATAGCCCAAGACAACATAAGAAAATCTAGAGTATGTGGGGATGGCATCTAAACACTAGGATTGGTATAATGTACCGATCAAAAATAATTATGTAAATCTAACTTTGAAATGATTTTAAACCCTTTTCAAATGCTAATAATTTAATATTGGGTATTAATATTTAACTTAGATCTTGTCGAAATAATATTGATCACTACTTACATCATATTATTACATTATATT
The DNA here is from genome assembly GCA_007115665.2 of Sequoiadendron giganteum. Taxonomy (NCBI): domain Eukaryota; kingdom Viridiplantae; phylum Streptophyta; class Pinopsida; order Cupressales; family Cupressaceae; genus Sequoiadendron; species Sequoiadendron giganteum. The sequence continues at coordinate 496,699,991 of CM021103.1, forward strand.
CTAAATAGTAACCAAACAAATAACATATATAACTCCTAATCCTTTCCTTATTACAATAGAATCTAAAAATGCATACAAAATAGAATGTAACTTCATCAAATATAATAACAATAAACTACCATGAGTATACCCAAGATAACAAAAAATAAACAAAATTAATAAAATGTGGCTAAATTCATGAACAATGAAGCTCTAATGTGACCTTTGAGTGACTTTATCCTCTAGAAAAATGGATGGAATCCTCTAACCTTTGAAATTAAAGAGATTTCATCTTTTTTATCTTTGATAGATTTATGGATTTTCATCCTCAAGTCCACACACTTAAACACAAGTGCTCAAAATTGATTTTGAAAGGAATATAGTTAAGTATAGATGATGCTTTTGAATGAAAACATTCTATCTTTTATATCCTCTATGAACATAATAGGTTGGCCACCTACTATGCCCCTAACCCTATAGCGTGTCTTGGGTTATGAGTAGTCAACTTGTGGCTACCTTAACTCTTAATTAAATAATATAATTATTTTTATATGGTTATTTAGAACATAGATGATATCTTTGGCATAAGTATGGTATATATAGAAGGTAGCAATTAGGCGTTAACATCAAAAGGTGAATTGTGTTCTCATTAAAGATATTTGAAGGTTTCTCCCCTCAAAGTGGCTTGTTATTCTCAAATATTATCAAATATTTGCAACATATTTCATATTATATTACTCTATTATGCAAGTTATTTCATAATAAGTGGTGTCGGGGCATGACATTGGCACTATGTAGGTAAAGCATTTTTTTCAATCTTGGAGGTCATTTTGTGAAGCAAATATCTTCTAGATTTTGGTGATTTTTTTGGAGGGTTTTTTTAAGGGCATATTGAAGCATCTTCAGTCCAAACTTAGAGAAATTGAAGTAGTATTAAATGATTGATTTATTGTAGGTTTCTATTGGGGAGAATATAACTCTTAGATCTGGATTATTTATTTCCTTATTTTTAAAGGGTTTTCGAATAATATACTGAGGCATCTATAGTAAAAAATTAGAAGAAATTGGAGCTAAAATAAGCAATCTATTACAAAACTAGATTTTTTGCCAATTATATTTTTGGAAGAACATATATCTTAGATCTAAGTGAATTTATTTTTATTTTTTAAAGGATTTTTTAAGAATTAATTAAATCATCTATAGTTTGAATTTTAAAGTAATTGGAGCAAAAATAAGTAATTTATTATAGAATTAGGGTTTCCAATAAATTTTCTCTCAAGGCTAAAAATAAGATAATTTATTGGACATTTTTTTGGGTAATTGTGATCTAGGACTTGGTAAGTTATAGTAAATTTTTTAGAGTATTTGAATTTTATTTGTGTGATTTATTGTAAAAAAAATAAAATTAGAACTTCACAATAAAAAGTTGTCAAAAAAAGAAGAAAAAGAAAAAGAAAAAGAAGTAGAAGTAGAAGTAGAAGAACAAGAAGCAACAAAAGAAAAAAAACAAGATAAATAAAATAAAAACAAGAACAAGAACAAGAACAAGAACAAGAACAAGGAGAAAAAGTAAAAGATAAAGTGAAAGCAAAAAAAGGAGATGATGATGAAGAAGAAGAAATTTAAAAATAGCATTAAGAATAATGCTTTTGTGAGGGGGGAAATGTTATGCCGCTAACCCTATAGTGTGTCTTGGGTTACGAGTAAGTCAACTTGTGGCTTCCTTAACTCTTAATCAAATCATATTATTATTGTTATTTTATTATTTAGTTATTTAGGTTGATCTAGGGCCTATATTATGCTATCTAAGTCGGTCTGGGTGATATCTTTGGCATAAGTATGGTATATATAGGAGGTAGATGTTAGTCGTTATCATTATGTGGAGTATTATGTTCTTATTGAATAATATTGGAGGTATCCCCCTCAAAGTGGTTTAGGAGACTGCCCCCTCGAAGTGGCATATTATTATCAAGTATTTACAACATATTTCTTCTTATATCTTCTATTGTGCAATTTATTTCATATCACCACCACACACACCCACAAATTCAATTTTGAATAATGATCATGAGGGAAAGATTCCACTTTGAAATTAATTGTGTAAAAAAATAGACTACTAAAAATAATACGACACATGTTGAGAAGTTAGAAGGGAAAAAAATAGGGATCAATGGTCAACTGTATCACAAGAATAAAATGATAGTATGAGGTGTTTGGGTTGAGAAATGGGCATGCTAGTAAGGGAAATTCCAAAATTCTAACAAAAAGAAGGGAAGATCAAAGTTGGAAGAAAAATTAAACTTAGGAAGGGAGAACACACAACAGATAGAAATAGGGAAGACACAAGCACAAACCTAATATGTATAGAAGTGGATTGACTAGAAATGGGACATGACAAGTTTTTCCCATTAAAAATTGCTTGTCCTCAAGAAATGTAGGTTTAGATGTTCTAATATATATGGGCCTTCCCATACATTGCATCCTCCACTAGAAGATATTTACATTAAATCAAGTACTCATCGATGCTTCTCTTTATCAAGTTTCTCTCCCTCACATCCATGACTACTTTGGGAATCAAAATCAATTGTCCATCTTCATCAATTAGAGGTAACTCATATGAGGGTTCTATATGTTTTCCTAGCACTTTTTGAGGCAAGACATGTGAAAAATATTGTGTATCTTGCTTTCCTCTAGCATATCCAACTCATAGACCACTTCACCATTTCTTCTTAGAATTTTGTATGGCCATTATAAATGTGGTTTGGTATTTTCCAACCCAATTTCCTTTAAGTAATATTTCTTATACAAATATACTCATAAAAACCATGTCTTCAATCTCAAATGTTCTTTTGGTCCTCTAATAATTTGGATACATATTTTGTTTTTGATAAAGTAAGCAACATTTACAGGGTGTTGTACCCTTACACAATGAGCCTCAAGGGCCAAAAAAGATTAAGTCCATAAAACTAATAGTAAGCCAAAAAGGAACAGAAACAACACAAAAACAACACTTCGAACATAGATAGACAACAAAAATAAGAAACATAGACCCAGGCAGCAACTAACTGGCATTGTCACAGTTTTTGGACAAGAGGTCCACAACATCATCCCTGAACCAATCTTGATTCTCCTGGGTGTTATTTCCCTCCAGTTCATCTTTGATCACTATGGACAGGGTGTTGGTCACGAAATGAACCAGCTTCACTGTGAAGTGGGTCAAGCCTCTGAATCTTTTGTCCAACATGTCCATCTTCTCTTTTAGCACATAGTGCTCCACACCATCATCCACAGTCTTTGAGTCCTCGCTAGGCTCAGCTTCCAGAGGGTGTGAAGATTGAGAGGCCAAGTTCTCTTTTGGACTATTGTTGCTATCCAGGATAGTATGAGGCCCCTCCACATTATCTTCCTCTTCCTTAGTATCCTCATCCTTATACTCCTTGCTGTCCATCTACTCCTCCTCCAAGTCCATAACAATCTGCCTTTTCTTGTTGTTTTTCGCCAGTCTCCTAGACCTTCGGATAGTAGTCTCCCTTCCTATCATGACCGTGGCCTCCACAACCATATCACCTTTAGAGTCTTTCCCCACAATGTTCTTCCCTTTGCCCCTTTCACCATCGGCCCCACTAAACCTTTTTTATCATCTTTGCCTTTTTTCTTTGGGGTGGCTCTATAAGCAAACTTGGCTAGGGTGGCCTTGAGCTCACACAGGCTGGTCGCAACGCTTGTTTACACATTACCCACACCACCCTTAAATTTTTTAGCAGCATGTTTGGGTTTGGGGTTTTCAGCAGTACCCAAGTTGGGTTTTCTAGAAGGGCTTTTTGATTCAGCAGGGGAGATATTAGTGACAACAAGGGGTTCAATCTCTTTGACACAAACAACAAAAATGGCTCTAGGAGGACATAAGGCCAAATAAAAATGGTAGAGCCTCATGATAAGCCCCTGATGGAGAGGCAGAGGAAAAATATCATTCGGGTTAAGACTGGCCATTTCTTTACATTTTTCAACCAAATTCTCCAGGTCCATAAGCAAAAAAAATGGAAAACTAAGACGGATTTTGTGCCTAAGATGATTCAGTAGGGGAAAGTGATAGAAAAAGTAGGTTTTAAAACTAGCTTCAAGTGTGACATACTTCATAAGGGCTAAAGACACCTAGTACTAGGGCTATGGAAGGGCCTCCCATTCAAATCGCCACCAGTTGCGGACTGACACCTCGTTCCCCATGAAAAAATCTTTCATACTGTCATTGTCAGGAGTCCGAGTATGCTTTAGATATTTCTTCCCAGTGCATTGCATCCCAGTAGCTTGCGCTATCACCTCTTCGTTGAATTCAAAAGATATGCCACCAAGCGTAACGCTTCGATCCTTCCAGGAATTTTTGAATTGGCTAGACAGGTTAGGGTCATGGCCCACAAGATTCTCCATGAGTGGAGCAAGGCCACCCTCAATGCAGATATGCCAAACCAAGGGATTCTTATGGAATTCTCCGCAATTATTAGGCTCGGTTCGAACACGATCACCACCCATGACATTTACCTGCACAAGAAACCAAAGAGCTTGTAAAAATAAAAATTTAGAAACATCGACAGAGCAATAGGCTTTCTTCGCATGGTAGATATTAAGGCAAAGAATGCATCGTTGGATAATCATGCCAATGTGAAGATCACATGCATGAAGGGAAAGATCACCAATCAAACACTTAGTGATGTCATTAATGTGAATCTTAAGGTGATACCCACTAGCTAAGTAGGATATGATGGGCGAGTAGGGTTTTTTGGCCACGTTGCAATTACACAAAAAACTAGGAAGGGTGGCCGCTTGGCTAGATTTGGAAATGTCAATGTAAGCATGTTTGGAAGGTGGTGCTAAAATAGCACGATCGAAAGTGCTAGGAGGGAGATTGCCCTCATTATGAAACGTCACATCTAAATTTAAAACCACAGTCTTAAGGATGGCATGATGAATTAACACAATCTGAAAGAGAAGATATCACAAAGTACGACCCCTCAAAATCATAATTTTCACATACATGTCAAATCCCTTTGTAGAGCCTCCTCCATTAACCATGTGACTAACTTCTAAATTTGAATTATGCCCCTTGTAGGCCACCTCAGCATTAGAACCCATCCACCGGGCCCAAAAAACAACCAAGTGGACCCCCCAAACGACCCCCATCAACCAAAGATTTGAAATCATCATAATAAATGGGTGTTTTGTTCTTTCAAGAAGAGATCTTGAATCTTTGGCGGTAAAATCCCCATATTTCTCCAGCATTTAGAGTAACCCCAATAGGTACCACAATTAGCCAACACATCCGCCACTTGGTTACCCTCCCTAAAGATGTGCATCAATTTTTTAATCTTAGCTTGGATAAAAGGAACCTTATATCCAATAGAATATCCTTCGTACTCCACCCAATTAGTCTACCAAGATTCACAACATCGGTGATGGACTTAGAGTCCCCTTCAATGTGGAGGTTCACAATCCCCAAAGAAACAGTAACTTGAAGGCCCATTAGCAGTGCACGATCCTTTGTGACTATTGAAGATTGGAAACCAATACCTCCCACAAACCCAACAACCAGTTCCCCCTTGGGGCCTCTAGTCACTCCTCCAATACTAGCCTTGCCCAGGTTGCCCTTAGTAGCCCCGTCAAAATTGAGTTTGAACCAACCTCTGTCCGAAGGCTCCCATTTGGTATTTTTTCTGGCCAGGGATTTGGAGTTGTCAAACGAGCTAGCTTCTAATTTCTGGTGCGAGTCCTTGGCCATCCTTATTTAATAATCAAAAGGTCCCTTCTCCAAAGGTTTCCCATTGAAGAGGGAGATGTTTTCCTTAATAATATGGACACCGATACCAAAAACCTCCCTAGGAATCCTCTCAGTATTTCTGAACACCCTATTATTTCTTTCCTTCCACAGACACCAACCAATAATAGGAGGGACCTGGTTACAAATTTCTCTAGGTAAGGGGTGGATATAGGGACCACACCAACCCAAAATAAAGGATATAATATCCTTGCACATGGCCCAAGAAACACCCAGTCTTTCAAAATCCATACCCCAAGCTTCAACAACAAATAGACAGTGTAGCAATAAGTGGTTAATAGTTTCCTCATTGCATTTACATAATAAGCATCTATTGGGGATATAAAATCCTCGTTTCCTCAAATTATCCTGAGTAAGAATCCTATTATGACAAACAGTCCACTAGAAGAAATTAATTTTAGGGATCATATGGTGGTTCCATATCTTCTTCCAAGGATCAACCATAGTACCCTAGTTTGTCAGTAGAATATACGCCGACCTAACAGACAAATCTCCCTGTTTGTCAAAGGTCCAAAAAAACTCATCTCCCCTGTCAAAGGAGGGAAGCCTAGTAAGAGAGAGTAAGTTTTGGAGAGACCTAGTCATGCAACAAAGGTCCTGTGAAAGAGGACAACAGAGAGTGATATCCTTCCACACCCTAGCCCCTGGAGGTCCGGAAACATCATCCTTGATATGGAAACCAAAGTACCTCTGGGCCAACCTCTTGAGGTTCTTGAAATCAAAATTTTTTAGGGGGATACCAATTAACCACAGGTCTTCCTAGAATCTGATCTGATTACCATTGCCCATTTTCCATTTAATGCCACTTCTTAGCAGGCTCTATGTGCTGCAAATGCTCCTCCAGGCTAAGGAGCCCTGGGGGTGAACCTCCAAGAGGCAGCTGATCAAATGCCTATTCTGAAGATATTTGGAATTCATTATTTTGCACCAATCCTTAGTATTCCTTATCTGATCCCAAGCCACCTTGGCCATCAAGGCCTTGTTAGTGTTGAAAATATCCCTAATCCCAAGGCCACCACAATGTTTGGGTTGGAAAACCTTTTCCCATTTGACTAGAGCAAATTTCTTTTTATCCTCAGTCCCAAACCAGAGGAAGTTCCTTTGGATTTTTTCAAATTTATCAGCAATGTACCTAGGTATCTTAAAAATAGAGAGGAAGTAAATTGGTATTCCTTGGAGAGCAGCAATGAGGAGTTGGAGCTTACTAGCATGGCTTAGGATGGAGCCTTTCCACCCAACAAGTTTCCTTTGAATCCTTTCAAGCACCAAATTCCAAAAGTCAGGGGTGACCTCCTTAACCGTGAGAGGGAGCCCAAGGTAAACCGAAGGGAGAGTCCCACTCAAACAACCCAGAACTGTAGTCACCCTGGCTTGCAAGTTAGGAGTACTGTCAAAGAAATAAATCATGCTTTTATTATAGTTGATGCTTTGACTAGAGCAGGCAACATAATTGTTAAGGAAGGTTTTCCATTTCCTAGCTTCTATCACAAAGGCTTTCCCAAAGAGAAAGGTGTCATCCACAAATTGTTGGACCACAATCGGGTCCAGGGAAGAAGCCACTTTGATTCCCCTAATAGAGCCCTCCGACAGTAGACCAGCAAAGTTCGTGCTCAACACATCGGCTATCATGATAAAGAGGTAGGGAGAGAGGGGGTCACCTTTTTTGATCCCTCTACCAACTGAGAAAAACCCAAAGGGGGTCCCATTGACCAGAACATAATACTTGACAGTAGTAACACATTCCATTATGAGTTTAGCCACCAATTGGTTGAAACCATACTTTGCCAAAATTTTAGGGGTGAAGTCCCATATAACTTTATCGTAGGCTTTAGAAATGTCTAATTTGAGAGCGATCCCCACATAGTTACATCTGTCCATATAATGGAGAAGCTCATGAGTGGTTAGAGTAGCATCAAGAATATGGCACCCAGGGATAAATCCTTTTTGGGTTGGGCTAATGAGTTTATCAAGAAGGGGCTTGATTCGATTCACTAAGATCTTGGATAGGATTTTGTAAAAGGTATTGCACAAGCTAATAGGCCAGAAATCAATCATGGATTGAGGATCACCAATCTTAGGAATTAGAGAAATAAAGGTGTGGTTCAGTTGTTTAAGAATTTTACCAGTTTTGAAAAAATCGTGAGTAGCCAGAACAAGGTCCTCACTCACAATCTCCCAGAAAATATGAAAGAAAGCATGGGGAAAACCATTTGGACCCGGGGCTTTGAAAGCCTCCATACTAAAGGTAGCTAGACAAACCTCTTCCATAGTAATAGCATTAAGAATCCCCAGATTATCTTCCTAGATGATGATGGTCGGAAGGTTGTTAAGCAATAGATTGTCCATAGCCAGGTTGGGTGCCTCAGCCAGGGCCGAGTAGGCCTCTTGAAAGTAATTGGCAGCTAGAAGGTTGATCTGGGAAGAAGACAATATCACCTCTCCAGTAGTATCAGTCAGTTTAGAAATTTGATTTCTTTCCTTGTGCTTGATGGCAGACACATGAAAGAAGGAGGTGTTCCTGTCACCCTCTTTCAACCATTGGACTCTGGATTTTTGCTTCCAAAATATTTCCTCTTTTTTGAGGATTCATTCCCATTCCTTCCTAGTTTCTATTTCCTGGTTGTGAGTTTGCTGACTATCATCCCTTTCCTCCATTTTCTTTTGTAAGGTTCTCAATTCCTCCTCTAGTTTTTTTTTTTAAATTTTGAAACACATCACCAAACATACTCTTGTTCCAGCCTTTTACCATGTTTTTAATATGTTTGAGTTTGAAGAAGATCCTGAACATGGGGGAGCCACGAACAAGAATATTCCACCATTCATCAATTTTATTTTTGAAGTCAGGGTGGGAGTTCCACATTATCTCAAAACGAAATGGGATAGGACCCATAGCAGGCCAGACATTAAAGGTCAACAATAGAGGATTGTGATTAGACACCATTATGGGCAGGGCTTTTAGATTGGCATTTAAAATGTTAGTCCAATGGCAGGAGCAGAGAAACCGGTCCAACCAGACCTAAATCATATTTTCGCCTGAGAGTTTGTTAGACCAAGTAGATTTCTGGCCCGTAAGATCAATATCTATCAACCCTGAAGAGTTCAAATTTTTTTTTAGCTTAGACATGCTGTCAGAGTAATCTACCAGACCACATCTTTTCTCCAAAGGGTAGAGGGGAGAGTTGAAATCCCCAGCCACCAACCAATGGGTTCCCCTATTGTAATTAATTTTAACAACAAGATCCTGCCACAGGGTACTCCTAGCATTCCTCTAGTTAGGGGCATACACATTGATTATAGACCGAGAAACACCCAAGTAGGAAAAAAGGGCCCCCACACAATTTTTGTGGTGGAAAATTTCAGAGCCCAAAAATATAGAGAGGTTCCAAAGCACTGCCAGACCGCCCGAAGCTCCATCAACATCACTATAGAAGTAGGATGCACCTGGCCAAATAAATTTAGCAATCTTATCAAAATTTGTCTTTTTCATTTTGGTTTCTTATAGAAGACACACATCAATCTTATGTTCCAAGACATAATTCTTCAAAGCAAGTTGTTTGTGGGAGTTGTTAAGCCCATGAACATTCCATGACATAACTTTCATTTCTGACCTTTCTTAGAGGACACGTCCAATGTCCTCTATTTACCTAGGGCAATCTCATTTGTATTTTCTCTCAGCCTGGTGTGTCTTTGGCTGGGTCTGCCTAGTTTAGAATCTCCTCCCACATCTGCCTTCTTTTTCCTCCCTTTTTTCTTTGGAGTTGTCCAGATCTCTTCTTCTATAGTTTTCTCTAGCATCAAGCCCTCTGTATTCACTATAGATTCATCAAAAACTCCAATGCTCTCCTCTTCCCACATCTCACCTTCCTCACCCATTGTTTTACTTGTCCCAGCAGAACTTGCATCTAGCAGTTGATCAACAACAACACTTGAACCAAAGCTAGGGGCCAACTGGACATCCTGGGGTTTAATAATAGTCTCATTTAATGTTAGAGTTGCTAGGTTCACTCTAGGATCAACCAGGCCAGTTGGAGGGTCACCATAAGAAGTGAAGCAACCGGAGATTTGACCAAAGGGACCTCCTTCGAAGACAAAACCTTCTCCATAGGAGGTTGAGGATTCTCTAAGGTGCTATCCACCTTAGGCTCTCGATTGAAAGATGATTTGTAGTCAAAGATAAGGTGGCTATCTTTAGCACACTTTTGATAGTAGACAACAACATTTTTGTAGCACACTGGCTGGGTCCAGTTGCCAAACTTGGAGCACAACTTAACTGTGTTAGGAAGAGTCTTATCAACATAGACGTTAACAAAAAATCTTGCAAATACTAACCTGGATTTCGACTTGGTGATGGAATCAATGGCGACAAACTGACCCATAGAGTCCCCAATGATTCTAAAGATGGCTTCGTCCCAATACTCTAGGGGTAAGCCGGGCAGTCGAACCCATATTGGAACTGACTTATTTAGGTCCACGATAGGGTCAAACCTTAGTTTCCAGTGACACAAAGCCAAGTTGTGCTTTCCATACACCCAAGGTCTCTTAGATAGGATCACCACCATATCCTCCGCAATCGTAAACTTGAAGAGGAAGAGACCACCAACCATAGCACAAATCTCCACACTCCCCATGAGATGCCATTTCACAACAACCCACTTTTGAACCATATCCACAATTGGACAGAAGGAAAGAAAATGACCCACAATCGCGTTCTCCATGGAGGAGAGAATCTTGTCACAAACCAAATTAGGAATGGAAAAATTCATCCCAGAAGTAGTGACTTCCTCAAAAAAAGGAGGAACCAGAGAAGAGTTTTGTTTGACATTGGTCAACACATCCTTCCAGCCTAAAGTTTCTGGAAGAATCTCCATTTTCGACACAATTTCAGCAGATACGATCGAAATCTCAAGGGTCTTTGAAAGACCCATAGACAAAAGCGCAGTCCCAAAGGGAGTAGCCCCAGAGGGACACAAGTCTGCATGTGAAACGAAGATGCTCAGGTCAAGAGGGGATAGAGGGGGACCGTGGGGTACCCCCAGAGCAGAGTCCACCATGCACGCAAGAAGTTCAAACACAGGCGGAGGAGGGGGAAGCGGGAATTATGATTATACATATTTTGTTGGTTTTGAGCCTATTGGAGAATATTCTTGAGTGACTCTTGGCCCTCTATTTCATCACATCACTTTTTCTCTCCAACTTGTTATCTAGTAGAATGTGATCAATAAATATTTGAGATTTATACCTATATAAAACCATGAATGACACCATCTTGATTGAAATGTGGTAGGCGATTTTGTAACAATTCTCCCCAAGTAGAGTCACTTGATCCAAGTGTTTTAGTGATCAATGGCATAAATTTTCAAATAAACTTTCACTCACTTGTTCACAATCTAAGTTTTACTATTAGTTTGTAGGTGGTAGTTGGTGCTTGGGGTGAGCTTAGTTTAGGTATTAAAAGGAAGATCTCTTACTAGAATAAACTAATAAAGTGAGTGCATCTATCACTCATGATGCTCTTGGGTAGTCCATAGAGTTTCATCACTTGAAGAATTTATCAACCACTTTTGGTGCCTTAAAATTTGATTGTATATCAAAAAATTATGCATACTTCATTAGTCTATCTATAATAACATATATATAATCCTTACCTTGGAATTTAGGAAGTATCGTGATGAAATCCATCAATACTAGACTTTAAGGTAAGGAATAGATTAAGAAGGAATAAGTTGTGTTTCAGTTGCAAGGACCCATGGTCACCTAGACATAGGTGTCTTGGGAAAGGAAAAGTGCATTACATTGAGGTAAGATCTGATGATGAATCTGGATATGAGGAACTTTAATAATGTTAGAGTAAAAGGTATTTCCTAATTAATTATTTACTTAATTGTTAGGTTCCTTTTCCTTTAATTACTTAATCTTATTTGGGTCATGTTCTTTTTATATCTCATGTCATAGGATGAGGACATATTCCATGATCTTGTTTTATCCTCACCTAGGGTTTCTAGGTTTGTTATCATTTTATAAGATTTTTTTTATTGAATAATCATTAAGAAGATGCACATTAATTAATAATCATGCTTTTTTGGATAAATAGCTCTTTGCCTCCATAGCTTTTCTATTCTCTCTTTTTGGGACATGTGTTTAATTGCAGGTGATCCTTGGGAGCTATGGAGTTGTTTATTTTCCAACTTCTACAAATAATAAAGTGAAGAAGAACTTGAATAGGACACTGGATAAGGAGAAGATCAACCCAGAGAGGAAGAGGTCACCTTGGGAGACACTTTTTCCAAGCTCTCTAGTACTCCAAGGTACAACCATTTTCATATTCATGGGGTCCCATGAGGTAAAAGGGTAAATATACTCATTGAAATCAGTGTCACTCATAACTTCATTAGCAAAGGACTGGTTACCAATCAAGGCCTAAATATCGAGGTCTTTGAAGGAATCAATATCATAATGGCTAATGATTTCACCATCCAATGCAATAGAAAAATATCCTAGATGAATCTTAATCTAAGAGCATGTAATATCAAGGATTAATTTTGTATCATTAGCATAGGAGACATAGATATGGTCCTAAGTATCCAATGGTTGCACTCATTAGGATAGATTACACAAAACTTTAAGACAAGGAAATTGAAGGTTTTTTAGAGGGAAAATAATTGGTATTATGGGGAATGATAAATAAATCATCAAGGATTATATTAGATAAGATAATGGAGAGGATTTTCTATCATAGTAAAGTTGTATGAGTAACTTGGTGTGGTGATTATAATAAAACCTACCAAATGGAAAAAGGTATATTGTGTGGATGTAAAGAGAATATTGGACAAGCACAATAAATTATTCAACATCATTCCTCTAGGAATACTTCTAGATAAAGGCTTTAAGCATGCCATTGAGTTGGAGGAGGGAGATATTTCTATCATCACTACTCCCTACTACCATCATGTGAGAAATACAAAGGAAATCAAAAAGGTTATTAAGGAACTAATATTAATGTGGCACATCATACCCAACTCAAGTATCTTTCCTACCTTTATGGTCTTGGAGAAAAAGAAATATGTCAATATATGAATGTGCTTCAATTATATAACATCAAACAAGAAGACTATCAAGAATTGATACCCCATTCCCAAGATCAATGAATTGATAGATGATCTTCATAGACCAGTCTATTTCTTAAAATAGATCTTAGAATGCACTAACATCAAATCATATTCTAAGAGTAGGATATTCACAAGATGAATTTTTTATGTCACTATGAGCACTATGAGGTTCTAGTCATATCATCCTTTCCTTTGATGATATTTTGTTCTGTATAACAATGTGGGAGGAGCATCTATGACACATTGATTAAGTATTAATAATTCCAGAAGCACAAACATTGTTAAACTAATTTTACACAAATCTATCTTTTAAATAATGTAAACCCTTTTCAAATATTAAGTATTTGAGACAAATAATATCATATTTTAATACTTAACTTAGATCTTTTCAAACTCATATTTAATATTTGTTTACATCACATTATTACCATCATATTCTAAAAAGTAACCAAACAAATAACATATGTAACTCTGCATCCCTTCCTTATTACAATAGAATCTGAAAATAAATGTATGATAGAGTGTAACTTTATTATACATAACAACAATAAACTATTGTGAGCATACCCATGACAAAAAACAAACAACACTAATACAATATATTTGAATCCATGAATAATGAATCTCCAGTATGACCTCTACGTGAGATCATCCTCCAACCAAAGAAGTGGCATCTTCTGACCTTTGAAATCAAAGGGAATTCACCCTTTGATCTCTAAAAAAATTGTGGTATTTCATCCTTAGATCCACACACTCAAAAATAAGTGATCAAAATGGATTATAAAAGGAATTTGGTTAAGTATAAATGATTCTCCCAAATAAAACATTCTCTCTTTTATATCCTCCAAAAACAAAAGGTCAACCACCATGCGCACCCACAACTTTAAATTTTAACAATAATCATGGGAAGGAAAGATTCCACTTTGAAAGTAATGGAACCAAAAATAGACTATTGAAAACAATAAAACATGCGTTGGGAACTTAGGATAAAAACATAAATAAGGAAAAAATCCATATCACAAGACTCAAAAATATAGGATGAGGCATCAAGGGTCAAGCAATGGGCATGCTAATAAGGTAAAGTTTGAAATCCTAATAGGAATAAGGGAAGAGTAAATTTGGAATAAAAACATGCTAAGGAGGAAAAAACACATAATGTATGAAAATAAAGAAGACATAAGTATAAACATAATATGTACAAACTTAGATTGATTAGAAATGGGATATGCCAATTAATTTGTTATGAGGGAGGACAATCAAGAGATATAAGATCTTAAAAATCTAATAATTAACAAGTTAAATTCACATAAGGGAAAAATTCCAACAAAAAGTAATAGTAACTCTCAAAGTACATAAGATATCATATAAAATCACATCCTAGACAAGCAAGGTAAACCCCAAGGAATAATTCTCCTTTAGAAAAACTTCTCAAACATTTTAGGAAGTAGCCATTGTCCAAGGGCTGCCCATATTTATAATCTAGGTCATCCATAAGGGACCCTTATTCACCCTTGTTAAAATGGGCAACTCATCTAGATTTCCCCTTTAGCAGTAGGGTCACCCCTGGTAAATCAAGTGACCTATATAAAAATTAAGGGGTTCCAAACATTTTTGGGATTTTTGGAGGCTAAAAAATCAACCCTAAAGTATGATCAATGGTCTCCTACAATATTTAAATATTCCTAAACACTCAAAAACATATTGCCATCATAAATGACAAGAAATGGGTTATAAAACTCCAAAAAGCACAATGAGATTGGCCTAGAAAAGTCTATAATATGCTAGACACAAAGCAAGGTGAAACAAATTCAAACCAAGTATTGGTTAAAAATATATTTAACCGGATGTTTTCTATGTATTCAAGGTTCCAAGCAACATGTCTACAATTCACACAAACTAGAGGATTCCTTTTATGCCAAAAATATGACATTCGCTAGCATATGCACATAGTTTACACGATAAATAACTTATAAGAAGGGTTACAATCTTACCAAGATTTGAATGTATAATATAAAATAATGATTATAATCCACAGTTATAACACTATTTATATTATAACATATACTTCATAATCATTGATATCATAACTCTTATGTGATAAACATTAAAGTAAAATTCTTCGCCTAGCACGATGTTGACTTCACAACACCATAACAATGATTCTATCTACCTATAAGATTTAAATGATGAGTAAAATATAGCTTCTATTTCTATATCACTTCACATGCAATTTATATCTAATTAATTTTAATATTGGGATTACTCCAAATATGCAAAATCCATTTTAAGAAAATAAGCAACCATAACATAATTAATGACATATATAAATTATAATACGACGAGTCTCACCCCAAACACGGATGAGTTGAATTCCAAAATAGAAGATCCTAGTGATATATAATGATATAGGATCACAAAACCTCACTTCTAAATACATTTTACCCAAATATGAAACACCTTAAGGATTACAATTACAAGCCTACATTTGAATAATTAAAGGATGGACACAAAATAATATCAAAATAGAATATTAAATAAAATGATAACATGATCGGGGGCCTTAGCTCGGTTGGCTAAATCTTTCCTGTTGTAGGAGGTTGGTCAAGAGGTATAATCTCCCCCACCCCTATGGTACTGGAGGGCATGTCACACCAGTGTCGTCGATCATGTTAAAAAGATTACTAGGCACACTGCAGTTTATAGGGGGTCGTGCTACCTGATTCCTGCAGTCTAAAAAAAATAAAAAAATGATAACATGATTACCACCTTTTCATAACTCAAGACATAAGAACAAGTTGAAAAAATAATAAGTAGAGAACCCTTCAAGCTCCCAAGAGATTCTTCAAGAAGAGGACTAATGGATATGCTAATTTTCCCCTAACTATATTACTTTCATTAAGTGCAATAGATACATATGTCACTTTGAGTAACCTATTGTTGCAAAAAATATTATGATAATGAATCAAAAATAATTCTTTATCACAAAAGTGAGTGAAATCTGACCAACTTAATTATAAATACTTAAGATTAGACTTAAGCCTCCAAATAAAATATGATCAAATGAAGAAAACCTAATAGATTCTCGAAAATAAAATATTATCTATGAGAAAATAGAAACAAGCAAAATGTGAAAAGAAAACCAATGAAAATAAAATTAACTAAATCTACTCTATGATCAATTTATAAAGAAAATGATTTATTATAAACATCTCTTCTTTTGAAAATTGTAAACAACTAATCCTATACTATGCTCACCATTTATCAATAAATAATCGAGGATATTTTGAATGGATTGTAATGAATGGTGAAAATTTCAATTACTAAAAACCTATTGTATAATATTAATTTAATAGATAAATATTGATTATTTAATTATTATTTAAATAAAGCAAGAACAATCATGTAAAAGATATTTAACATAGGAATTTATATATGAGAATATTTAAAATAAAATAATTATACATATTGCACATATAACACAAGCCTTCTAGACCAACAAATCAAGAAAATAATTTCAAAATGTATGTCTTTCATCGAAGACAAAATTTATAATATGAAAATAACCTAAAATATAATTTATTTATTTCCATTTAAAAATATTACAATCTTCCCAAAAACTATCATTTTTTTTGGGTTAAGTATTTAAAAGTAAGTACATATTCAAAATAAGCATAGGATTGCAAGAATATTTGTAATCATTAGAATGATCAAATTTAAAATATTATTCAAATAATTAGAATGATCAATTTAAAACTAAATATACCTAAATATTGAAAAATAATACTCAATCATCAAGAGATATGACACGAGATCTTGTTGATCAAATAAACATCACAAATTGTTGTATTGCAGCGAGACCATAATATGAAAGTTTTGTAAAAAATGAGTTAAAAAAATACTTGCATATTTTCTCATTTATTTTTTATTTCATGAAATCTTCTAAATAGATTTCTCTTCATATATAAATTAGTTGTAACGAAATAGAACTAATGAAAGTCAATTATAAGATTTATAACATTAAAATCAATAGCCTTTTTTAGTCATTTTAAGATTTAAATATTATAGATAAATAAATTCTAAAAATAATATAATTTTTTGCAAAAAAAAAATAAAAAAATAACAATTTTAATGTGACATAATTTGGGTTGAGTCACAACCTTGACTTGGTTTTAAAGTATTATTTTTTGAATTTAAACAAGCTTAATAATCCAAATAACGAGACATTTAGAAACTGTTATCTATGTAAGTATATCTAAAATATATCCATACAATATTACTTTAATCAAATCAAATGCCTTATAATAATTGAAGTATCATGATAAAATAATGTATCACTAAGCATAATATTATCTAACAAGAGTCTATTGAATATGAAAAATATACAAAATATCAGTATTATCAAATAAATACTAATATTGTTCACTAAAAAGGCAAAAAGGAAACAATTGTCACTCAAAACCAAACAGTGTACTCATATTCTTAAATCAAATATAATGATGGAGTGTTGGCATATGTTGCATATTATATGTATTAATATAGAGTTCTTGATAATTCAATGTAATTTAAAACTCCAACTTCATCCCACACTTCCAATTTGACTTTCTTAAGCACTTGTGTGACCAAAGGTGGGGTAGATGAGGATTTGACATGTTTGGATTGGGAGGGATAGCTTGTGAAAATGTTGTGGTATGATATGAAGAATGAGTATAAAGTGGAGAGAAAGGGTGACCAATAATCTTATTGATTTGAGTCAAGCTAAAAGGGTGATAAAAAATTTAAGAATAATGGGAAATATCTTGAGCAATTAACAATTCATGAAGGTGATAATTTATTTACTACTAAGAATGAGAGGTTGAGTGAGAGGAATGGTTCATAATAGGATTAGTGATGTTATTTTTAAATTGGTCAGGATTAGGAGGGTTATAATTAGGATTAGGAATAAAATAAGGGTATGATGTTCAATAATGAGCTGATTTTAACTTTTGTGTAGCAAGGTCAAGAATAATCCATGGTTGAGGGTCGTGAGAATCCATATGAATGGATATTTGAGCGTTTCTACCATGACCTCTATTATCTAAAACATAAAAATACTTACCATCTTGAAACATGCATGTACTTTTTTAGCTTCGTAGTTAACTCTCACATGTTAATTATTCTTAAAATTAGAAAGGCTATTCCAACCTCTTGAGACAAACCTTATAGGCATTATTTTCCTAATTCCAACCCAACATCATTGAAACAAATCCCAGTAAAAAAAAAATTGAACATGTTCTCATAAAGGAAACTAAGTTAGGAATATTACTTTGATAATATTCAATGAAGAAAAATAATATTGAAAATTAATATAAACAAATTAAGTCATTACAATGGCATATGAAGCCGAACTTTCATAGAAACCCACATGTCTTATTTTATTATCAAAATAAATTCATTCAAAAAAAAATTTGAATAAGTAGTTGGATTGTATTAGAGGAATAAAAAACTACTCAAAATATTATTTTAAAAACACTTCAAATGAAACCAAAATTGAAGCATTTATTTGTAAATATCTTTAGTCATTAAAATGACAAAGAAAATTATCAAACTTTCAAACGCAACATTTGTATTTTATCATAAATTTACGTTATATAAATTTTGGTTTAAAAATTAATTATGCTTTGTCCCTAAATATTTGAAGACATATCCACAAACAAACTATATAATAATCCATATAACAAATAAATAATTATAGAATTGAATTTTTTTAAAGTTACCTTATAGCTCTTAGAAAACTAGTATTAAAAGATAGTCAAGGGTTGAACTAGACACTTCCTACCAATGAAAGCAATAAATAGAAGGTTAATATCAACAAATAAAATACAAATGACCAAGGAAATAGCTTAGAATATCTTGAAAGATAATATCAATAAATAGGTATAAATGAATTGTACCTATACTATTGTTGGGTGACAATCAAAATAATAAATTTTTAACCATGCAATAATTAGTTTGAATGAACTTCAATTTATTGCTTGCATTTATTTGAAGTCCCATATAACTTTATAAGCATTCAAAATAGTTTCCAACTAAAAAAATTCTCAATCTTTATGCATTCCACTATGTAGCGAATCAATAATAAAACTTTGATGACTTGCCTCTTTGCTACCTCATATAATACTTCAAAGATATTTCAAATCTACCCTCATATTGAACTTATAAGCATGCACTAAATTGAGACTAGTATAAATAAGACTTGCATCAATTAAAAATTTATTTAATCTTACTAAAATTTATTTTTATGATGTTATCAATTAACCAATAGGAAAATTTGTTCATAATTCAAAGTATTTGATAAGTGAAGAGTTACGCAACACCACCAAGAAGAACAAATATAACCATAATGGTCCAAAATGAATTAAAATTATATATTTATTCTCTAAATTAGTGCTCATTTAGATATTCCTTGATTATGTAAGTTAAAAGATATGGACACTTATAAACAAGCAAAGAAGTAGCCTCCAATAAGGATAAGTGAATTCAAATTCAAGTTATTTGTTAGACATGCATTTGATTCAAGTTGAAACAAAATAAGGGGTTCAAAAATTTGGTACAACATAATCTTTGAATAATGGAGAGAGAAGATCATGGACACACTTCTAGCATGGTTAGTCTCACACATAAACTAGGGTCTCTATAAAGACACAAGAACAATCCACAAAAGGTTTATACATGATTTTCACACACCATTCAATGTATAATACTATGTGGATAAAAATCTAAAATGCATAACCACACTTGAAAACACAACACATCAAGGGTTAAATGAATAATTTCATAATTTGGGTACTCACAACCCAATCAAAAGAATTATAAATATAAATAAATTAATACAAGGATAATCAACACTTTTAACTCAATTAAGATCATTCTTTACTATTCATCAAAACTTCTCATTTCATTTCAACTTAGTTGAGAAAAGAAGGAAACCACTCCAAAATTGTATTACTAATCATCTACTAACAAATGCTAAAATATCATGGTCTCAAACTGGCTCAAAAGAAAGGTTTTAAGAAAGTGTGGCTTGAGGGGGATTCTTTGAATATTATTAATAATTTGAAAAATTATGCTTCCTCCTCTTGGACTATTGAGAATTTGATAAAGGATTCCATTGATATCCTTAATTCCTTTGATGATTTTTATATCTCTCACATTTTGAGAGAGGGAAATAGGTTGGTGGATATCTTTGCTAACTTGGGGGTTCATGGGGCCCGGGAGTGGGATTTAAATGACCCTCTTCCTATAGAGACAATTGTAACTATTAATCATGAAGCACAAATATAAGAGGAATAATGGTGTTGTGTGGCGCTAGGTGTGCATGTTTTTTATCATGTGGAATGCTATGATTTGGAGGAGTGGTATTCAAGACTTGACTTGCTTTGATGGTACTAAGGAGGAAATCTGTAGGGAGAAGATTACTAGGTCTATTAATTACCTCTGCCACGTCTATTTTCTTACACGGATTGTGGATATCCTTAGTATTGCTTTCTCGAGAAGTTTCATTTCTGTTGTGAAAGTTGTGAATTACCTTGGCTCTGTGAATTTGGTTGCCATGGGTGGTGACAAGAACCGTGTAGAGCCCTTCTCTTGCAATGCTATTAAGAAGAATGTGAAAGTGTGGGTGATTCTTGAGAAGGGAGGTTTGACTCCCTATATTGAAAAATTGCATGGGAATAACCCTCAAATGATTGCTCTTGTTGCCAAAAATTGGAACAACAAGGTGTTGAAACTTGGAGGGACAAAGTTCAACATTATTGAAGACCTTATAGCTCACATTACTGGCTTACCGATGGAAGGCATGAAGTTCTACAGAGAAAATAAAGAGGCACAAAATGCTATGAAAATCTTCTTGAAAGGGGAGGAAGCCAAGGACTTGAAAGCGGCGAAGAGCAGGGGATATCAGAGGAAGAGCATCAAGGCTCTGTGGGTGGATGTTGTTGAGGAGTTAATGAGGTATATCTCTCTCAAAGGCCGTTATTCTACGGTGAATGACTATCACTTCGTCCTTAACCATTTCCATCACAAGAAAATAATTTCTTTCCCTTTTTACCTTTTGGCTTCGTTGGATGTTGGAATTATTGACCATAAGAAAAACCAGAAGAACCCTGTTCTTCATGTGGGGTTAATTCTCCTTAAATCTGACTATTGCAAAGCCTTTGAGGTGGTTAAACCTCTTTTGACTCCTAAGGATGTTAAAATTAAGCAGGATAAGGGTTATGAAACTGTTTTTGAGGAGGAAGTGGCCTGTAAAAATAGGAAAAAAAGTAAGCTTATTTTGTAGAAGGACTCAGAGTCGGAGGATGTGGATTTTGTGCTAGAATCCCTTGCTACTGTGGATGAGGATATGAGATCCCCTACTCTGGGGAAGCGTAAGAAAGAGGGGTTGAGCCCTGACAAGGGTTACGAGACCAGTAGCGAAAAACCTACTGATGAAATGCTTAGTCAGAGCATAAAGGATATGAAGGACTTGGGTGGGGAGGTATCATCTCCTCCCCCAGCTCTTAATAATAGGGATTTGATTATGGGGGATAGTATGAGGAAGGTGGTGAGGTCTGTTTGTAAAAATATTGAGCTGGATACTCCTCTTAAAGTGGTTGGCGGACATAATGTTGTGGGGTCTTTGGAAGGTAAGGAACATGTTGCTGGGGTTTCTTCTGGTGGGCATCAAGCTGAGCATGCTGCTGTGGAACCTCCTGTGGTGGACCTAGAGAGGTGGATGAAAATAATGGCGATTGCTGTTGGATCATGGAGTCCATCCGAAAGATCAAATCATCGGTTGTAATGTCGATTGCTATTGAAAAAGGTAAGGAGATTGCTTTTGATACAGATAAGGTTTGCTCCTTTCATGAGGAGGATGACGAGGATAAAGAGGTTTTTAATATTGGTAAAGATAATATTGTTGATATCTTGGGAGTTGCTAAAGAGGGCTCTATTGTTTTTTATAAGCTTTTTAAATGGATCTTCCATGAGATGAATATGACTAATGTGAAAGTGAGGGGTATTACGAGCAAAACGAAGGATTCCTCTGTTTAGGATCAAATCGATGATTTGATGAACTCCTTGAAGATTGTGGTGGAGGAAACACTTATGATGAAGCAAAATCTTGAAGGAAGAATCCTTAATTTGGAAATTCTCATGGAAAGGATAATTGCTAATATGGAGAAAGGAAAAGAGGGGAACAAAGTTGGGTTTAATGCTGAATATGTTGGTATGATGTCCCTTGTGGATAATGTTAAAAATTGTAAAGATGTTGCTAATGATGATGTTGATGGTAAGCTGATGGATGACGAGAAGCCTAGTGACAAGGGTGAAAGCTATGTTTTGATTGGGGAGGTAAAATTAGGTGGACTTGGGGTTCAAACCCATAACAAGACCAAGGCTTAGGTTGGTGCTACTCCTAATCATATGTCTGTTGTTGGGGGCGAAGGCGTCACAAATGTGGCTTGTGATGTTGAGGTTGCAGATATCCTGAATAATATGTAATGCTGCTTGGTGGGTTCCTTCTTTTTGGCCGACTGTTCATTGTGGGTGGGCTATTTTGCTTTTGATGACTTTTTTATTCGATACAACTGCTTATTGATGTAAAGGGTTTTGGGCCCCTTCAAAACCCATTTTTTACCTTTAATCAAAACAAATGCTAAAATAATCATTTACATAAAATGGTAATAGAACAAAAATAAGACATGAAATTATCACACCAATAACCATACATATTACAATAGCAATCAAATGATGACACACAATGGTTATGGAAATTAATGACCAACAACACACAAGAGAATGGTGAAAGCCATCAATATCAAACAATGCGTATGATGATTCTACAATGCTCAAGTAAATAAAATCATATAGAACAATAGGTCCTAATGATGATGTACAATAGAAGAGGACTATAAGACATGGAAGTAGAGTATCGTCATGATTATTTTCAAATTTGTATAGGTTTCAAGAAGTATGACACCAACACAAATGCCGGGACTTCTCAATTATAATCATCCAATTAGTTTTATCTTATAAATATTATCCCCTTTCATTCCCTTCACATGAGCATAGCACAATTTTGAATGGGGAATAGGGTTTCACTCTATCCCTAACTATAGAGTTCACTTTTGGTTCAAAAATACTCAAAATATCATGATACAAAAAATGACGCTGAAAAATATAAAAACCACATCTACAAGGTAGGAAGTTATATTCTAGTCACGAGTCATTTCATCCCCCCCCCCAAAAATAAAATAAAAATCATTAACATATAATCCAAAAGTCACATTTTTATAATTTCAAAAATCATGTAAAAAACTCAATTACTATTAATAAGAAAAATTTAATTTTCATCAACTTTCAAAAAATAATTTTAAAAAAAAGTAAAAAATACCCCTATGAATATATGAAACACAACTACACACTTTTCATATCACATAAGTTTTTGAGTTTTTTTACAATAGTAATAGTACAAAACTAAAATTCTAAAAATATAATCATACAATAAAACAAATACAAAATAAAATACTCTTAGTCATTTCTCAAATCACAATCTATGAAATAGAAACCATAACAACCAACTAGTGTGAGCATGGTCAAAGAAAAAATTCAACATGCATGTACAGAAGTTAAATGGATGAATATCTTTCTTCTCCCAAGAAAATCCTTAAGAAAAATTGAAGATCTTCCTTACAACCATACAACAAAATAGTAATCTTTTCCGAGATCAAATCTCACCAAGTGTTTAAAAATCCTCCAGTAGCCACAAAAAAAAAAAATTGTAATAAATAACTATCAAGAAAAATGGTGGAGAAGAAAATGGGACAAAAATAAAGCCCTTCTCTTTTCCCTTTCACTCCCAAAAATCCCAAAGTCACATTTCTTTCCTTTTCACAACCCAATAAGTTATTTCCAAAAACAAAAAATCAACTTTAGATATTACAAAATATTTCACTAACATATTTTTAGAAAAATACATTTAAATAACTAACATAGCATTTCCCCCATTAATTAATTCATTTGATTTAAAATTAATTTCTTTTAACTTACAATTTTTTTAAAATATTCTTAATGCATGACCTTTTTCATGAAGGTAATTAAATAAATTTCTTTTGACTTAAGTTGAATATGGTTAATCTATAAATGCTCCAAAATAAGCATTTTGATTTTTTTATAAAATGCAAGCAAACTTAAGTTAAATAAACATAAGTAAAAGAAAATACTCTTTCCAAATTTATCAAGGATCTCAAATCACAAATTATTTAGATTATTAAAAAAATAGATATACACAAGGAATATCCTTTTATTCAAAACTAAATATGATAATTTAATTAACCAAACATACTCACAAAAGTTAGAGGGTCACTAACTTAACCATAAGGACTAGGTAAGATGAGAAGGCCAAGTGAATCCATGCTATTTTCCTCTACATCATTCCATTCGTTGAGCACTTGTATAGTTCTTGCACTTTAAGGTGAAGCATCAAATTTGATAATGCAGGTCACAACCAAATTGTAACATATAATGAACAACGAGAACATATAATTTAATACGAAACATATATATCTTACAATTACATCATATCATAATTAACTCAATGTATTTACTTAAATAAAATCATAAGAAACATCAAGGCAATAGTTAACACATGGGTGGGAATTACATATTTTATATTTTTTCCCTTTCATTTGGTATTATATTTTAACTATATCAAGTCATTGAATCTTGATTTGAGTGTAAGATTGTGAAAAATATATTACTAGAAAAACAATAAGCATAAGAATAGATATGGAGAGGTTCACAAACATTAAATTTGAGTTGTAGAAACTCAATATGGAGGATATGCTTTTATATAAAGATTTAAGGACTATTGAATTTGGATCTAAATTAGCTACAATGTCATAGGCCAACTAAAATCTATTAGATAGAAAGCTGAAATACCTCATTAGGCTCTACTTAGAAGATTTAGTTTTTTTAATGTACTTAAAAAATTCACCTCAGAATCTATTTAGAAGAACTTGGGAAACTCATACTAGAATAAATTTCAGGTTACTATTTTTTTTAGAAATAAGTTGTATACCTTGAGAATGGATGGTGATGATTATTTGACCAAGCATTTAAAAATATTAAATATGATCATGACCTAGTTGCACTTTGTTAGAGTGAAGATGGAAGAGAAGGATCATTGTTTAAATTTTTTATGTTCTTTCCCAAACTAAAGAGATTATTGGTGATGGAAATAAAGAGTATTGCCTCAATGTTTTAGATGAATGAGGTAGTGGTTTCTTTATTTTCAAAGGACATGTAATGAAAATATTTTGAATCTACTAAGGAGACCTTATAAATTTTTGAAAGATAAAAGAAGAAAAGCTTGAAGGATAATAAGAAGAAAATCTTAGATCCAAATAGTTTTGGATATATAAATCTCCTAGAAAGTCCAAGTCCAAGTGTTGGAATTGCGTCGAGATTAAACACTTCATAAGAGACTACAAGGAAGATAAAAATAAGGAAAATAATGAATCTAATAATGATTTTGATATATATTCACAAGAGAATAAATGAGAAACCTTAGCTATTGCCTTGACAACACATGTATTTGAAGGTGCATGGTTGATAGACTATGAAGCTTCCTTCCTAGAAAACTATGTTAGTGGCATAAAAATATACAATAATAAACATTACATATACCAAAAGTGCAAAATTTATAATGTGTAAATATAAGTGTGGTGGAAATGGAATCATTATTTATCAATCCCCATGATATATACACGCATGAAGCCATGAAAAAAGTAATTATAAATAAAATTGTGGGGATGTGACTAGGTTTGTATGAAAGTATGTAAAGTTGATTTTAAAATTGGAGTCACAAAGATGTGTTTGAGTTGGCCCATAAAACCATGTAAATATTAGATAGAAATTTGATCATGATGTATGAGGAAATCAAACAACTTATCACAGGATGGAGCATCTGAGCGAAAAGAGGAGTTGGGCTCAAAATTTGAAATCTTCTAGTGGTTGACGATGAAATTTATAAATCTGACGCTAACGATGAAGATGCGTGGTTGGAGGTGTTCCTACGGCTTGATTCTTGTTTGGTCATGGAGTTTTGGAGACTATCTCTTTGCCTTGACTGTCTGGTTAGGGTGGTTGTTGCATTTCTTGCCTATTTTTCAATCTGCTCCCTACCTTTTATTTTTGTGGGTCTTTCTTGCTTTCATGTTGTGGTCGCTCTGTAGCTAGTTGTGGGTTCTTATGGCTCTGTCTTAGTGTTTGTGGTAGTCTGTAGCTTAATGTGGCTTTGTTAGTCTACCTGTGTGGCTAGCATGAGGTGCATTCCATCGTTCTTATGCCCTCACTCAGAGTTTGGTGGGGCAGTGGTTTGTGGCAAGGACAAGGGCTCTTGGCTTCTGTGTTTTTTGTTCAGCCTGGTGCATCTCACTACTCATTCTTGTGAGATGTTTCTTGCTCTTTAAGGGTTTTGTTTTAGTTTTTTTTGGGTGGGATGCTACATTTCTCTTTTGGTGTTGACTCTAAGAAGCTCCACTGGCTATCTGAGGAGGTCATGGGTTTCTTGGGTCTTAAGAGGGTTGTGCCTAATGCTTATTCGACTACGAAGATTAAGGAGTGGTGGTTTCCCTCCTTGTTGCTATTGTGGGTGTCTACCTAGTTGCTGAAGGTTTCTCCTTGGCCTCTATTCAATTATCCTCATAGGAGTTTTTGTTTCTCTTTTTTTCGAGCTTCTCATGATGTCTAGGTTGCGCCCAATGTTTGTTTTCTTGGTTGGGCCATGTTTATTTATGACCCAGGTGTTCTTGGAATCGAAGGGAGCTTTTGCTGCTCTAGTTTTAATTTTGAAGTTGATGGTGGGGTTTTTCTTAAAGGGTTTTTTTGATGTCCCAGTTGGATTTATTGTCTAAGGGAGCCTTTTTTGCCCACTGTTTTGGAGTGCTTTCCCCTTTAGTGGTGGGAAAGGTGCTAGTTCATTTGTTGGTTATTCCTTTGTTGAATATCTTCAAGGGTGTTGTAGATTCCTTGGTTTCGTACGTCTCACTTTTGGTTGGTTTGCATTCAATGCTCATTATGAAGGCCAGAGTGCTTATGTTGTCCATGGTTGCTAAGTTTACTCTCACTACATGAGTGCTTTCTATCTTCTTGGATCTTCAAATGGCATCTCCTATTAAGGTGGAGACCTCTCCTTTTGAAGTGGAGATGGGTTCTATGGGTATGGTGGGTTGCTCATGCTTCTTCAACGAGTTTTCTCCCTTGCAGCTCCTATCAAGGAGGAGGCCATTCCTACGGAGGTGGAGTTTTGGTATGCTGGTGGGATTTGGTTGTTGTGGCATGGGTATCCATGGTGAATTATCTTATTGAGGCAGAGAGGTTGTGTTGTTAGACTCAATTTTTCTGAGCATTTTCTTTGCTATGGACTGGCTGACTCAGGTAGTGAAGAGATAAGATGGGTGATATGGTTTTGTTTTATCTTATGGAATGTTGTTATTCCTGGCTCAGTTACTCTTTGTTTGAGCATTTTTTTGGTGTTGCCTAGTTGTATCAGGTTGTTTTGTTGATTAGATAGGTTGGATTCAAGGTCCTTGTAAAAACTTTGTTGTAGAGGGTTTAAGGTTCCCTTCAAAACCTGATATTTGTAGCTTGAGTAGTCTAGTCTATGTTTTGGTGGTTGTTGTTGTTGGGCTATTGATTTTATGAGATTTATCGATTTGCAGCATTCTTGAATTGGGTTTCAGGTCCCTTCAAAACTTGCTTGTAAAGGGTTTCAGGTCCCTTCAAAACCTACTTGTAAAGGGTTCCAGGTCCCTTCAAAACCTGTTTTTACCCATTAATCAAAACAATAACCATAAATTGATAAAAAATTCAATCAAGAACCAAAAATAAAATAAGATGGTATTGGTCAACATAAATGAAGTATGTTTAATGAATTTTTATCACTATATATTCCATCCAAAATACACAAGGGAAAATAAAAAGTTAAATGTAAGAAAAATAAAATAAAATAGTTCATGAAAGAAGAAGAAATATTCATGGTCACTTGTGTCTATTAGAAAATAATGTTGTACAACTTGTATAATGACATAACAATGTTGTTCTTGTTGGAACGTGGGTTGAACACCATGAATAATAAAAATTTAATGTTGTTCTAAGTTGTGGTATATTTAGAGTGGGAGGCAACACTTAGTTGTTAGGTTGATATCTCTTATATATTATTATACCTAACATTAGAGTTGTGAATTATGGAGTCACATAAATACAAGAAAAATAGATAAGTTCATGGAAGGTGAAGTTTCACACTTGGGCTCTTGAGTTGAATAGGGGAAAAAAATCATATGAGAAAAAATAGATATTGGAGACACACAAGGAAAGCAAAGATTCATATTCGGTGCTTTGATGGAGTCATGCCTCTTGGATTTATGGGTTTGGAAAAATTTAATTGTTTTCTTGTTTCTCTCTTTCCTATATATAGAGTGCTTTGATTAGTGGTATGTGTGGTGGGTATGATGATAAGGGGATGCTTCCACATGAATATAATAGAATTGAGACACATTTTTAGAGGCACCTTCTATAGTACATCTTAAATATCATTATATTTTAATCAATTTTCTATTGGTAACTGTAGAGCTTCCCCTATATCTAATTAACTAATGTAGATAGCATACATACAACTTAATGAACACACAGATCCAAAATTAAACAGTTCATTGTTCTAGAGGTGCTTCATTAAATTGTCAACTAGGGAATTATAATCTTGACATGATGTTAGCACTATATGTGTAGGTGAGAATCCTAAACCCTCCTAGTTGATTATGTATAGAAAAATTAACTAAAGCAATTTCATCTAAGGGATAATTAACTTGAAATAACTCCTATATAAAAAACAAAGTGAATACTAATTATTGTAAATAACTACAATAACTACTACAAGTGGCTGTTCTTGCATAGGCTGTAACTTATGATTCTCTACATTGTAGCGTGACCTAATTTGACTAATTACTTTATAGCATTCAACATAGAAATTTAAAATTTAGAAATTACAATTCATAATATAACTAATAATATAAACTATGGATTTTGCAGTACCTCAAGTGGCCCTTGCTTGAGTTATTGCAATTCATAATATCTTCTTTCAAAGATTCAAAAAATTGAAGCACCTTCTTTATTGTAATTCAAACATTCATAAACTTAAAAATAGATTAATAAGATTATATTCAATCTAATTCATACAAAAATCTCTCTCTCTATTCTCTCACAAGATCATCCCTATATACAGGATTTGTGAGAGTCCTCTTTTTCTAGAACTAAAAATAAACTATCAACAATTTTCAACTCTTCTAAAAATATAAGAAGAGGGTCATGTCTTTAGCTTTAACAAAAAAACTGAAAGTAAGTGGAAGCAAGAGTGTAAGAGTCTAATAAGGACTGTATATCGATTAAGATGATTGTTGTAACTAAAATTATGCCTTAACATGATAAACTCTATTATAAATTGTCATCTAATGTTAGAGCAAGATACATCTTTCTTCTGCAATTTACTAATAACATAAACTTAAAAAATGGAATGATCATGAATATTCTTTTTGCATTCCTAGACCATCACCTGCATCAAATTCTAGGTAAAAATATATGTGTTGTGGTTGATCACTTCCTTTGATTATGGTAG
The DNA here is from genome assembly GCA_007115665.2 of Sequoiadendron giganteum. Lineage (NCBI taxonomy): Eukaryota > Viridiplantae > Streptophyta > Pinopsida > Cupressales > Cupressaceae > Sequoiadendron > Sequoiadendron giganteum. Next base: position 496,729,593 of record CM021103.1, read on the forward strand.
ACAACATCCTTTTGCCGTGAGTTGAAAATCCTTTTGTTGTGGGTTGATAGGTTCATCATTGCAAGGGTTAATCTTATTCCAAAGGCATTTTTCATTATTTAAGAATTATAATTAATCATAAAAATCTACCAAATTCCACAAACATCCAAAGGTCACACATTTATTCATCTACATATTATATAGTCTTCAATAATTTTAAATACTTAAAGTATATGAAAAGGTTTGGAAATGTACTTGAAACTTAGTAGAAATAAGATTAAAAAAAAAACTAAAGCAAGGAAACTAGACATTTCTAAGGCTCATCATTCCCCCCCAACTTGTTTATCCTCAAGCAATTTAGGGTCTCTGGTTGTATTGCAATGCAGCTTCCCTATAGTCCATTGTGCTAGTTACCCCTTTACCTTGCTTCATGTAGAACCCTTTTTTCTATATTATTCTCTCTCATCTAGCCTACTCTACTACTCTTATCTCCTCTCTTCTCCTCATCCAATGTGAAATTGGAAACAAGAGAAGAGGAGGATACAATGCTAAGGAAAACTAGGTAATATTATTTTCAGAAGAGATTGATATATTTGTGGGATGTTTTAACTACTCCCAAGTAGTTGAAGATTGAATGAGGCTCCTTTTTGAGCTCCTATGTTAATTCCTTTCATCTAACTTGTGAGAAGTTAAGTGCTTCTCTTCCTGTCCTTGCTACTAGTTCTTGAATTTTTTTATAAATCCTTCTCCCTAAATTCCAAAATATTTTTCTCCACCCATCATCTTTCTACCAGGTCAATCCATTCCTATACTATCCCTCTAGGATCTTCTTCATCCGCTCTGATAAGAAGGGGAAATTAATTCTAAATTTCATTGTAATATCTTTGCAACTACGCTCTTTGATGTTCATTCCTGATGAATGAGGCCATTGACTTGATTTGAAAATCTCCCACAAAGATAAGTGGGTTCCAAGTAGTGTCATAGGGAATGGCTAGATTGTGTCAGTAAAATTCACACAATCAGTCTTGCATATCTGGCATAGCTTGTTGGTATGCTTCTAGAAACAATATAGGCGAAGATAGGGAAACTAGAAGATCACTAATTAGCTGACTAAGTTGAAAACGTATAAATTTTTATTGCAAATATATATGGTATAAACCCTAGTAGGTGGTTTGCATCTCAAAAGTGAATTATTTTATCAACCATCTCTTCCATTTTTACTTTTAATTTTCTAATCTATGCATCCTTCGTTTTAGTTTCTCTAGTTTGTGTTGCTATCAACTTACAATTTTCTTTGTCCCAATCCTTTGAAACTTGAGAAAATTCTTCTACTTTATTCCAAAACTCAATCTTGAAGGTAACCATAGTAGTTATAGGCCTTTTTGGAGCTTTAAGCTAGTTCCCAAGTTGTGGAGTTTTCTTATTAATCTCAAAAGTGGCCAACTATGCTAATTTATCCAAACCCGACCCTTGTTGTGCAAAAACATCCAACCTTTTATCTAGTTCTTGAATCCTTCTAGCCAATCCCTTCTCCCTCTATTGGTATTCTTTGAGTTATTCTTCCAATTATTTTATCTTCTACAAGGCTTCTTGTAGCTCCTTACTCTCATCTTTCCCTTTTAAAAATAATTCATCTTCTTTTTCTAAGAATATCTCTTCATCAACCTTAATAGGTGAAACAAAACCTTCTTCAAAAGTTGGGTTATTTTGAGGCCCATGTTCCTTTCTTACTATGAACAAATCCTCTAAGTCAGAGTCTAAGTTGCCACTCAAATATAAAAATTGTAATGTCTTGGATTTTTATCGGTCACATGACACATTTTTTCTCTTGTGATCTTGCTTCAAACTCCACTACACTAACCTTTTCTTGTTGGGGCTTAGAATTTTATTTTGCAAGGCCCTTATTTCTGAGATGGTGTGACTTCCTTTTTGGTTGCATTGACCTTCTATACCTCTTTTTGTGTGCAGAGGTAGAGGTTGTACTCTTTATTTTATGTTTCTTGGTCTTAAAAGGGATTTTGGTAGAGGAAGGGGTTCCTGATTCCATAGGTGCTACAAGCTCCTCCCTAGAAGTTGCAGGTTGTGTTTCATGTACCTATGGCTCTATTTTCTCACTAATGCTACAAGAAATTTTTGTAATGAGTGAGGAAGGGGCTATATGCTCCTCTTTAGTAGTTGTAGGAGGCTCATTTTCTTCTTGACCCCTATTTATCTCCTCCAAACCGGGCCTCTCAAGAATGTCACTAATATTGTTGCAAGCTAAATTTTTTTCCCAATACACATTAGGGAATTAAATTTTGAGAATCCTTTTGATCAACAAAGTGACTAAAAAATAATATAATAAAGCATATTGATTCATTTTCCTTTTATATTCACTTGACATGCTTTTTAATAAATTATACATGAATTTGGGTATATTCACCAATCTTTAATGGCGTAGGTGACTCAAAAGTTTAAAATGTACTGTATATAAATGAGACTGCCTGCCATCAAAGGTTAAATATTTAACTATATATGAGGCAAAATATGTCCATAACCATGATAGGGAAAGTATTTTTGTACCTTGTGTCGAGGAGTCCAATTCTTCTCCTCACTATGTAAAATTGTTCCTTGCTGTGACTCCATCAACTCCCATTGGAAATTATTCTCCTACCCTAGGCAACCCAAAGACTTCTACCATTATTGCTTCCAAAGTATCCACTCTTAACCCTCTGATTGTATCCTCATCATTTTGCAACGTGTTGGCGAATTGTTGCATCACGAATTCATTATATTTTGTTAGACAGAGAAAATAGTCTATCCATCTTGCTTGTTGAAAGATGGGAAAACATAGTTGGTCTTCTAATAATAAATTATGTGATGCCGGTTCTATCTTAATAATGTCACATCCTATCTTTTAGTTCTACATCCTCTATCAACTGAATTTTTCTTTAAAATATTCTACAATTTGCTCACTACTTATACTACTCAATATGCTTGTTATTTTATGATCACTTCCACTTTTGTGTCTACAAATTCTTATGTATTTTATTATGTCTCTATGAATGGAATTTAAGTTGATGTGTATGCAACTCTTTTGAATTCTTAACAAACAAAATTGAAAATCACAATCAAACAAGTTTTTTTCCCCCAACTTAAAGTTGCTATTTATCCTCAAATAACAAGGTACGAATGAACAAATTGCAAAATATTAGAGCTATTTGATATAATTTAAATGACATGTTTTCATGATCGTGAATGCTAGATATCAATATAATTAAATGTTAATCATAGTTGAAAATAAAAAAAGTACTTGCAATAGCATGGTAATGGAAAAGGTGGCACATGTTATGTGATTGAGCATTGTCATGCAAATACTTGGGAGAAGTATTGAAATGATGGAAGTAAATGAAAGTACTGTAGGTAGAAGTGTCATACAAAGAGAATATTGGAATGATGGAATGTGTCCAAAAAGTATTATATTGAAAAATAAAGTTGCACCATGTACGAGGCTATTCATAATGAAACTATATTATGCATGGAAAGAATGCTGATTTTAAGTTGCTGCATGCTAGGATGATAATTGTGATGTGTAATTGCAAGTGATAGTGGTTACGGGTGTAGTGATTGTGAGTTGGTGATATTTTTTGTAGGTAGTAGTAGAACAAGCCCCTTTTTGTAAATGTCTCAAGGCTGTTGCTATAGGTCCCATGAACTTGTGCACATCCAAAAATAACTGTTAATGATGGTACATAATGCATGTGTGTGCATGTGATAGTTTTATTGTGAGAGTTTATACCTATTATACATAGATAGGTGAGTTGGTTGGATCATTTATAGGTGTATCACTTGATGATTCAACCTTGTATGCATGCTATACATGCAACGTTGAATCTGTGTATGATATAAACTATTGTTGTAGATCATGTAAAAATTATTCCTTATTTAATGGCTTGTCTATGTTCATTGACCATTAAGGAGAATCAGATTGAATCTATGGTGGTTAGTTGGATTGCTCCATTTTGAAAAACATTCTTAATTCATAAGGACAAAGTCACCGTCTTTGTAATTTCCCTTTGTGGTCTTTATATCGTGAATCATAAAGCAATACCTAGTATCCTTCTTTGAATTCCTTGGTTTTAATAAATTGGTTATGACATCTGATTTTATTTTGTTGCACAATCTTTGTATGATAGAATGTCTCATCCTTATTTAATCTAGAGCATTAAGATTATGTAATATGTCCTTTTGAGCTTCTAACATATCCATTCCAAGTTGTAATGTTGTAATGTTGTTTGGAGTATTTTATGTTCAAATTCAATTGGCAAGGCAATATTTTTCCCATACACCAATTCATATGGTGTGAACCCTATAGTGGTCTTCCAAGTCATATTTTATGCCCATATAGCTTTAGGTAACCTTACTGTCTAGTCCTTCTAATGTAGTTGAGCTATTTTTATTAGAATGACCTCTATCTTTTTGTTTATGATTTCTACTTGCCCATTTTCTTGCGAATGGTAGGGGGTTGACTTTCTATGTCTAACCTCATATTACTTGAATAAATTGTAATCAAATCAAAAGTAAATTGGGGTCTTTGGTTTGTGACTATCTCCCTAGGCACGTCATACCTAGCGAATATTTCCTCACAAAGGAATTTGGCAACATTTTCATCTCTAACAAATTATAGTGCTTTAATCTCCACCCACTTTGTAAGATAATACATACTATAATGCATTTCTTATTGTTAGATGTGGGAGCTATTGACCCAATGAAATCCAATCCCTATTTTTCAAATGGTGTAATAACCAATTATGATTGAAGATGAATTTAATCATGCCTAGAAGGTCCACCCATCCTCTAGCATCTACCACACATCCTTGTATATTTGACTACATCATTATAAAGTCTAGGTTAGTAGTAGCTAGTGGTGAGAATATTTAGAGTTGTTTACTTAGTTGCAAAGTTTCCTCCATAATGCTCATCATGGTAAGCCTTAAGGATATCATATACTTCATCCTCCATTATACATCTTCTCATTATATTATCTACCTTATATAAAGTAGATAACCATCCACCCAAGAATAAGGGAAGCTTCATTCTACCAAATGATGCCTTTCTCTAGGTGAGAGATGTGGGGGTGTCCTTCCTTCAACCAAGTAATTAGCTATGTCTACATACCAAGATGTTTGCATAGAGAGGAAAAATAAGTTTTCATTTGAAAAGGAATCATCTATAACTTCCTCTACTTTGATTTATATCCTAAAAAGGAAATAAGCCACTATGTTTCCTTTCCCTAGTTTATCCATGATGGTGATATCAAACTCTTGTAGTAACAATAACTATCTAATTATGCAGCCTGTCATGGCTCAATCTAAAGGCTATAGAAAGGTGTGGCTTGAGGGAGACTCATTAAATATTATCAATAATTTGAAGAAGTCATCTACCCCCTCTTGGAGTGTTGAATCCCTTATTTTGGAAGCCATTGAAATTTTAAATTCTTTTGATGAATTTTATATTTCTCACATTTTAAGGGAAGGTAATGGTCTTGCGGATGTCTTTGCTAACATTGGTGTTAGCAGCTATAGGGTTTGGGATGTGGATGACCCCCTTCCCATTGATGCACTTACTTGTCTTAATAATGATTATAAAAAATGCTAAGTTGGATGGCGACTTCATTATGATCTATGCCCACATGACCTTGTTCATGTGGCAGATGATTGTTTGGAGTGATCATGAGTTGGATCATGCTTGGGCTTATGGTAATTCGAATGACCTCCATATGGGATGGCCTTCTAGGCTAATTACAACCCTTTGCCACCATGTCGTCGTCACATAGATTGTGGGTATTTCTTGGCCTTCGTTCTTGAGGCTTCTCTTAATTGTCTGAAAGGTTCTCAAACTTCTCATGGATTTTTCTAAGTTTGTGATCATGGGCGGCGATAGAAATAGGGAAGAGCCTTTCTCCTATGAAACCGTGAAGAATAAGACTAAGGTATGGAATAGATTGCATAAGGGTGGGCTTACACTATACTTGGAGCAGCTCCATGGGAATGATTCGCAGGCTACAACTGCGTTTGTCAAGGGATGGAATGACAAGGTTCAAAAGATGGGTGAAACTAAATTTGATATCAATGAGGTTTTAATAGCAAACATTACTAGTATTTCCATAGAGGGTAGAAAGGTGTATAGAGATAAGAAAGAATCTAAAGCTGCTATGCATATTTTCTTCAAAGGGGATGAAGAACGAAAGATCAAGCAAGCTAAAAGTGGTGGCTACCAGTGTAGTTCCATAAAAGCTTTGTGGGGAGACGTTGTTGAAGAATTTACAAGATACATAACCTTAGAAGGTTGGTTCTCTGCTATTAATACTTATCACTTTGTTCTTTTGAATCACTTTCATCATAAGAAGAAAGTTTCCTTTCCGTTCTATCTTTTGGATTCATTGGAGAGTGGTCTTAAGGATCATAAAAGAAATCCTAAGAACCCTATGCTACATGTTGGTTTAATTCTTCTTATAATAGATTATGTCAAGGATTTTATGGTTCCTAAGCAGCTTGAAAAGGCTCCTAAAGGTAAGCAAAAAAAATCTACCCTAGAATATGAGACTGTGTCGGAGGAGGAAACAGTGAGTCTGGAGGGGAAAAAGAAGAAAGTGGTTTTGGAGGAGTCTGAGTCAAAAGAGGATGAGGATTATTTTCTTGATTCTCAGGCATCTATGGAAGTGTATTCACAGACCCTTTCCTCAGGTAAGAGTGGTAAAGGTATCTCTATTCCTGACACAAAGGATTATGAGACTCGTAGTGAGGAAGGGGATGGTGTTAAACCTTGTAAATTTGGGCTAGTTGCTCCCTCTACCCTCTTGTAAGAAATGATTGATGTTGCTGAGGATGTCAATCATATGCCCCTTGTAAGAAATGATTGATGTTGCTAAGAATCGAGCTTAGTATCATAATCATTCCCCAAATAACTCATGGAACAATGAGCACAAAGGAGGAATGCCACATAGAGAGAGAGAGAACAAGAGAAACTTCTGGGTCAACATGGAAGAGACTTGAATGTTTCGACGCCTTGCGTCATCCCCAAAAGGAAAACACAAGTCAAATGAAAAGATAAATGGTTATAATAGATAGAAGAATGTAGATACAAATAGAAGAATGTCACAACGGATTTGTTTCATTTGTATCCTTGCACCAACAGATTGACAAGGGTCATCCAAAGTAGGTTCACAAACATATAAAGACACACCAAGTAGCACTATACGAGGAATCATATTATGCACATGAAATCAAAAAGAACATGAAGACAAAGACAATACTAGTATGGAACATGTGAGTTAACCTATAGCAAGTCATCTACATCCTAATCTTGTTCATCATATGTAGAAGGCAGATAACTAGCCAAAGGGACAACGACACGTGATGTACTAGGAGCATGACCAGGTTCAACATGTGGTGAGTCACTCTTGTTAGGAGAATCATCATGGTTGTTATCATCTAAGCTTATGGAAGAGGAAAACAATAAATTTAACTCCTTATGCACTTCCTCATCAATCTTAGCAATCACATCATCATCATCCAAGTTAATCATAATAGGAGGCCTAATGATAATTTCCATAGAGGTTTCTTATTGTTTTTTCTGTGGTGAAGGTGGAGATTCATCATGCTTTGTTTCAATTAGTGTTTGATCTTGATTTTTTCTTTTTTCTTTTTTCTTTTTAATCTTCGAGCAATAGCATGATGTCTATGCCTACACTCTTTAGCATATTTGTTTTTTTGTATGATTTTAAAGTTGTGATTGTGTAGGAGTGGGTTTATCAACCATTGATTTATTTTCTTCCCGTAAGGGAGGAACATAAGGAACCATGGAAGGTTGTTCAACCACTTTCTCTTTAACTCTATAAACTTGTTTTTATCTTAGGAGGGACAATATGACTTATTTGGTTATCTCTTGGTATTTAATAGGAAATAGGCAAAGGATTTTCCATGGGATGGTCTTGGTTACTAGGAAGGGCTTTGGGTTCAATCATGGGTTGAGGCATGTTTTGTGCTTCCATTTCAGGATGTGAGAGGTTGAACATAACAAGTGATGTGATTATAGTTGGCATTTGCATGGATGGATAAAAGCATGCATTGTTCTCAAGGTTGTGTAAGGAGTCTTGTATGAATTGTTGCATGCTATCTTCATCTTGACCTAAGATATCCGACTCATAGGGACATTCATTAAGAGATGAAGGCTCATTAATAGTCTCAATTGCATTAGGGTCTTCACCAAACACACAACTTGAAACATCTACCAAAGATCTTAAGGTTTTCCATATATTACCCATACACATGTCCATGATGAATTTTTATGCAAAGTTGAAGATTTTTTAATTTTTGAAAGCTAGATATTGAAAATGATGTTTTTAATGCCAATTTTGATTTCAAACAATGAACTCGATTTGGTCAATTGAACTTAATGCAAACAATGACAAATTTTTTTATTTTTGAAATTAAAACCTAGATTTAACAATAGATCAGAATTAAGAAAACAAAGACAAATCATTGCCCAAAAGTTTGAAACAACACCTGTACAAAGACAAATTTTTCCTAGGGGGAATGGGTCTTAGCATAAGGGTTGAAAAAAATTAAATTTGAGTCTGAGGTTCAATGTTAGGGTTTCCTATTTCATACTATCAATTGTGTTTTCAGTGACTGATTTTTCTAGATTTTGATGTCTAAATGCAAGTGCAGTGAATGAAAAATGATAGACAATATGGAACTTTTTGAAATGTAATTTTGATCCTATTTGTGAATGTGAATGGTGAAAAGTATGCTAATATGGAAGTACTATGCAAAATCGATGTAATATGCATGCAAATTTTTGAAATTTTTAGATTTTAAAGGATTCAAAATGCAAACTTAAAACCCTAAATGAGATGAAAACTAATGCAATTTTAACAATCCTAAATGAGATGCAAACTAATGCAATGCAATGCAAACTAATGCAAATCCTAGATCTAGGGTTTGAATGGACTCCAAATTCAAAAAAATTGATGTACAATGTCGAGTTCATCAAAATGAAACATGGAAAAATGGGTGATCCTAAAATTAGAATGGGGGAAATGTATGACACACCTATCTTCCTTATTTCATTAGGAAAAAGAGATCCCCTAGGGCAAGTTTGACTTTCAACCCTTAGGTGAGTCAACCTCAGGGACAACTTTAAGAAACTCCCCCCTCGGCGCAGGTGTAAAATCCTGGCGAATCCTGTATACTTCTCGATGAAAAATATTAATTTTATTGGCGATTATTTTCGTTTTTCGAGAAAAAAAAATCCCCATTGGCGAATATTTTATAATCCTTGGAAGTCTATGGAAAATCGTGGCAAATTGCAATTTTTTTAAATCGAATAAAATATTTTTCATTGGAGAATAAACCCGTTTTTCAAACCAATTTTTTTTTTCCATTGGCGATTAAAACCTTTTTTCAAAGCAAAAAGTATATTTTCATTGGCGAATTAAAATGAATCTCAAAATAATAAAAAAATCCAATGGCGAAATAAAAATCATATGGGCCATTCGATGGACGACTGTAGTTGCATTCCGGAAGTGAATCTCTAAAGCACTAGACTTGCGATTTGAAACCTCTGGAATATCACTAGAACCATTAGATTTCTAGAAATCAATGGTTGAGATTTTATTACCGTACAAATGGTTATAAAGTTCTGTTTTTGAGCGATTGGGTGACCTCGGTGGGATGCACAACTTTCGAAGTGACAACTCATTTAATGAATTGTACAATGCCATTAAGGGATGTCTTCTCAAACACCAACTGGATAGATTTAACGTAATCTTTTAAATCCTCTGAAAGGATAGATCTTAAATAAGGTATTAAGGAGTTTGGAGAAACGGATTTAGTAGCAGATTGTCACTTCCTGCTGGTAAAGTTAAGTGAGCCTGCATACGAGGAAAGGTGGCAGCATTTTGAACTCCATACTCAGAGTTTCCTCAAAATGGTACTTCCAGCCGATATTAGGGTATGGGAAGATGAAATTGTGGCCTTCATGCAACCAAATTTGAATTGGCTTGAAGAAGAGCAACTCGACATCATTTCCTAGCTACGTTTAGTGGCGTGGAAAGAGAAAACCAGCTATGTCGAGTATAACAGGGTAATTTTTGTTTTAGAAGAAGAAGAAGAATGCGCTGAATTTCATAATTTTGTTATGGAAATGCAGTTGGAACTATACAGAGTCCCAGAACCTCCAACAGTTTAACAACATACACGAATCCTTTAGTGAATTGTGAATTTGTGACACATAATGATAAGGGGGCGTAGTTTCAGCTTTTGAGCGCTTTTTGAATTTTGATTGTACAGGGTGTGGGGTGACAGGTCTGTGAAACCACTTTTTTGGCATTAGAGAGATAAAATAATATATTTCTAAATCTTTGTATTTATCAATGCTTCCTTTTAATTATGAATGAATTATGTTTCTTCATGATAATTGTTCAATGTTTATCTGTTAGTGTTAGGTCAAATTCAGAATGCTTGTTTTTTCATCTTTGAGACTTTTTGTTCAGACTAATTCATCGCTCATTCACTCTTTTCAATGCCTCGAATCTCGATGTTGTACATTTCATTTCATTTAAATTCTCAATATTTTTGAAGAAAGTGTGGTTGGCACTTGGCAGTGGCAGTGGCGACAATTAATGCCATATGTGATATGAACATCCAAAGCAATTTCTTGGACAACTCATAGCTTTAATAAAACAATATTTGTAATGATTTCATATCGTTTGAATGAGTGATTTTGACAACTTGTCAGCTTGAGGTAGAGTTCAAGTTGGCACGTAGCAAGACGTCAATCAAATTAGAAATTTTAATTATACAGGCTAGTAGCGGCACTGGTGGCCCATAAATAGGGATAGTGATTCAGTGATTAGTAGATAGTGCCATAAGGGTTTTTATTTTCTAGGGTTAATAAGGATTCACGAAGAAGATGATGCAGTATTGGGGATACTGTAAATTCTCCTACCTACAATTATGTAGTTACAAAGTAATTAGTAAAAGACGAATTTCCTTCAAGTTCAGAATGGGTGGAATTGGAAAGAAGTTGATTTGGTTAACTTGAATTTTCAGATGGGTTTTGAACCAGGATGAGGAGCTCTGATGGAGATAAGTGCTATCCGAATGCATAGAGGCTGCAGGTAAAAGATGGGACTAGATTTGTTTCTCCTTCTGTATTCTGACAGCTTCCATTTCCCCAGCATGGTTGGCCAAGCAAGCCCCATGCATTTATTTTCAAAGAGACATTTGTTTTTCATCTTCTGTATGACTCTGGTTCTTGAAGGGGATAAGTACATTTTGTATCTTCATGGCTCCCATTTCCCCAGGACTGATTGGAACCCCCTTTGCCCAGCATGGTTGGCAAATCCACCAGCAGAAGCTTGGAATCATGAATTTATTTTCAGAGCCACATTTATTTTTAGAGATAGATGTGTATTAGGTTTTTAGCAACAAAGCTTGGAAATTGGAATCAATTTGTAATCCATTGTAACAAGCAACAACTTGGAATAAATTATTAAATTTTGTCTATGTAAAGTACTAAAGTGACACATTGAGTCACTAACATATGTTATTTATACAAAACAGGAGCTACAGTGCTACTCGTCTGTAAAAAGATATGTAATAATGTGACATTGAAATTCAGTTGCAATAAAATAAATGGTTGTGTTGTGCTATTCTTGAATCTTCGTTATTCATTTACGTTTAAGAGTAAAGAGTTGTTTTATGAGTTCGGAACTTCAGTGTCATTGTCTATTAATAATTTAATATATTCAAATCAGTTTTTTTTTTCTTTTGAGTTATTAAGTATTATACTCTATGCAATATGCACTTGAGAATTCATGGTTATATCGGGCCATCGGGGGAATGCAATCATTCGTTCCACCGATGTTTATGTGTTACAACGATGTGCTTACTTTTGTTGATTCTATCAGTATATCGGGGACTGGGAGCACACCTTATGAGTTATGACTATGAGTCTTCGCCTTCGGGCCATTGACGGGGCTATGATGGGGGTTCCACCGATAAAGCATTGTTAGGCCGATGCTTATGGTATTAACTTTAAAACACATGTGTCATGTTAATTTTTTTACGTTAATATCATAAATTAGTAAATTACTCAAGTTTCAAGTTCAATCGTTGGATGAACATTTGATGTATGGTTGTAGTTACATTCCGTAATGAAATGAACAGAGCGATGGGCTTCCCAACTTAAACCTCTGGAATCACCCTATAACCGTAAGATTTAGAAAGATCAATGGTTAAGATTAAGAATTTCCAACTTGTAGAGTCTAGACCTAAGACGTGTCATTCACTTTAATGTTCCAATTTTGAGAAACAAAACATTTAAAGCACTTTGTAGTTTGTATTGCTAAGTGTCAACTGTCGAGTGATTAGTGTTTATTTTTAAACTTTAAAGTTAATATTATGAGTTATGAGTCTTCGCCTTCGGGCCATCGGCGGGGCTGTGATGGAGGTTCCACCGATAAAGCATTGTTAGGCCGATGCCTATGGTATTGACTTTAAAACACATGTGTCATGTTAATTTTTTTAAGTTAATATCATAAATTAGTAAATTACTAAAGTTTCAAGTTCAACCGTTGGATGAACATATGATGTATGGTTGTAGTTACATTCTATAATGAAATGAACAGAGCGATGGGCTTCCCAACTTAAACCTCCAGAATTACCCTATATCCGTTAGATTCAGAAAGATCAACGGTTAAGATTATGACAATAGCAAAAAATCAATATGAAAATTTTATGACGGTTTGGTCATTTAAATGCCTATCAAAAAAATTGTTTAATTTACGAATTTTTATATAAAATCTTTTATAAATGGATTATCTTGAAAAATTAGAAAACAATGATAATTATTAGTGATAAATATAAAAATCTACTGTTATAATTAACAATTAACAAAAGTTTCTAAAATCGTATTAAAAATAAATCTTGTTAAATATATTCTAAAAATTAAAAATAATTATGTTTTATTTTGAAAAGATTCTAAATTAATATATATTTTTATAATAATATTATAAATCATATATATTAATATAAAAAATGATAGCTATTATAAAAAAGTTAAAAGTTTCTAAATTCATATTAAAAATATTCAAAAAAGTTATATTCTATTTTCTTTTTATAATAAAAATTATAAAATGATATATATTATAAATTAAAATACTATATAATAATTTTTTACGGTTTAATAAAAATATAGCAAGTCAAACTATACGGTCTAATAAATTTTATAGCTATAATATACGGTCTAAAATTGAAAAAACGGTCAAATATTTAATAGACAATCAAATTCCGTAATGACATGCACAGAGCTATGGGCTTCCCAACTTAAACCTCCAAAATCACCCTATAACCGTTAGATTTAAAAAGATCAACGGTGAATAATTTGCAACTTGTAGACCTAAGACGTGTCATTCACTTTAATGTTCCAATTTCGAGAAACAAAGTATTTAAAGCACTTTGTACTGCTAAGTGTCAACTCACTGTCAAGTGATTAATGTTTATTTTAAAAGTTAATATCATTAACTACTCAAGTTTCAACCGTTGGATGAAGATTTGATGTATGGTTGTAGTTTCATTCCGTAATGACATGCACAGAGTGATGGGCTTCCCAACTTAAACCTTTGGAATCACCCTATAACCGTTAGATTTAAAAAGATCAACGGTGAAGAATTTGCAACTTGTAGTCTTGTAGACCTAGCTCCTAAGACGTGCCATTCACTTTTACGTTCCAATTACGAGAAAAAAACATTTAAAGCACTTTGCACTTGGAAATTGTACAGTGATTTTTAAAGTCTTCAATCTTCAGATTGCTCATTGCAGTGCACCACCCTGTTTTGGATTCCACAGTTCCACTTCCAACAACGCTATTCCAGTTTTCAAGCGTTGGGACTCATAATTTGGCTAAGTGAAAGAATTCCTGCGGCTACATTTCAACTTTCATCGTTTGACATTTCTTAAAATCTTATTTTGTCAAAGTTTGAAGTTTGGTTTTAGACTTTAGAGAATTCATTAAAATTGAGGACTAATAGGTATTACTTATTAGGGAAACCAAATTACACAACTTCACATTTGTACAAGCATGTCTACCACCAGTACCACTACAACAATGTCCGATAAAAAAATGCATTATGTAGAATTGCTTAAAACCCCAGGTTTTATCAATGGGTACCATGATATTTATGATCCTGAAATCTATGGTAAGTGTACCTCAAAACTTAGATTTTCATCTCAGAATAAGGCTTCAAAGCAAACAGAAGTTGATAGTATCAGTGCACCATGGGTAACTGGATTAGGGCGCATGATGTTACATGAAATTTTCCTTTACCCAAAATTTATTATGGTCTGTGCCAAAAATTATGATGATAAGAAAAGAGAAATTTTTAATAAAGATAACCAAGAAGAATTGTTATCCATTAATGCAAAAGAATTTGGAAAAGTGTTGGGGTTTACAACTGAAGAATTTGGAAACCACCACATTGACCTAGAAAAGCTTGCTAGTGATTATGAAGCAGTGGAAGAAATGCTGAAAAATGATTTCTTAAATCAAATAGTTAAGGATAGAAACAAATTGAAAGGTGATCATAAGCCTCCTTATAATTTGGATTTTTTTAAACCATGGGTTCAGGATACTATTTCCATGCTTGCATTTTGCCTCGGTCTGGATAGCAATTTGGAAGTGGGTGCAAGCCTCCTTGAAATGGTATATAATATCCATTATACTAAAGAACATGTCAAATATAATTATACACAACACATTGTAGAATCCATGCATAAACAATTTTTAATGATTAAAGCAGGTTCCACGAAGACATTTAGGTTCACAACTTACTTGTGCTATCTTTTTCTATTCAAATTTAGAGGAATGTTTCAGACCAACAAGCTTCAGATTTAGCCCTACAATAATGTAGAGGAAAAAAAATGGCTCTAGTATATGAATGGCTCAATGAGATAAGGATGCATGGTTCTTGAAGGAACTACAACCATTTTGTAGACTACTTTTTGGCTCCATTGCATCAAGTAATTACAAATAATACAATGCCTAGATTGCCTATGTCATGTAGAAAGTGCATGCAACTAGGAAAAAAAAATACAATTGGCTGATTGGTACTTAATGGAAGAATATACTGTGCTAATATTTTATGGATCGGGAGTACAACCATACAAACTTCCAATATATGTGACAGAAAGGGTTTTTGCATTGGAATATGTAAGGAAGGTGCAGAGTGCTGATGAACTACACTTTCTCAGTCAGCAAAAGAAGACCTTATTTCCTTCTTTACCTTTTTCATGTGGAGGCTTCACATTCGAGAGAAAAGCATTTAGTGTGGCACATAATCTTTTGATTTTTTTTGACTTTGATCCTATTTGTCACTGGCAGTATGATCCATGTGACATCATTAAATCAATGATTGTGGCCAATAAGAATGTTGCAAATAGAATTCAACATCAAAGTAAACCCTTGCTTGAAAACTTGAGAAACAAGGATTCTTGGGATGAGGTCAAAATAGCAATGGAGAAAAGTGTTGTTGAGAATGGTACTTCTTTTGAACAATTGTCAACAGAAATTATGGCATTGCACCAAAAGACAATCAGGACATACATAATTTTTTATGTGAAAAGTGATAAACCATCTAGTAGAGTAAAAATTTCAGGTTCTCTAGAGACAAAACTTATAGATAAAAAATGGTCACGATAAAAAATTACCGCCTTTTGGTCTATGAGGAAGGACCTAGGTGATCCAAGAGCTCTTGAAGAGTATGATAATAATGAAGAAGATGAAGAATTTAGCAAATTATGGAATATAGAGCATGGGCATCCTGATGGAAGTGATGAATCTGATGATGATATTGATATGGAAGAAGAAGAACAAAGCCATGCCAATTACAAACCTGGTTTAAGAGAGGCCGCAAAAGTAGAATATGCTTCAACATATACTTCAAGAGCAACCATACTTGAAAAAATTGGTTATGAAGGTGGTCCTTTGGGGTCCAAAGGACAAGGCAGAGGCCCTTGGACAATACAAAGTGTTGAGCATAGAAAAACAATTGATAAATTTGGCCTTGGGATTGGAGATGAAAAAGTAGACCAAGGGGATACAAGGCAAAATCAATTTGTTAGAGCTTCTAGTCCTCATCCTCATGGTCAGATACAATCACAACTAGGACATGCCCTTGGTGGACAACTTAGTGTAACTAGGAGTGCCATTGGTGGCAATGGTATGGGTAGTAATACTAGTAGTGGTCAACATGTGCAACAACGACAAATTACACACAATACTAAGAGGAAAACAAAAAAAGATACCATAGAAACACCAAAGATACCACAGAAACACCAGGTGATCAAGGCAATCAAAAGAGGCAAAGGGTTTTGATAGGTCAAAGTCACACTATCGGTGGATCCACCAGTACCACAAAGGAGTTATTTCCAGAAACTCTCACAAATCAAGTTAGTTTGGGTGCGACATCATTAGCAACTACAATTACTCCTATTCCTTCGCCATTCAAGCATTCCATTGTTCCTGCCTCCCCAGGTTATGATTTCATTGAAGAGTTTAAAAAGAAATCAGACTCAAATAAAAAAGAAAAGAAGCAATTGATGGAGAGTGTGTCTGCTATAACTTCAAAGACTGCAACAACCATGGTATTACCCACATTTGACACAAATAAAGAAATCATGGAGTACACAATTGTTGTTCTCACAGTTTAAAACAAACCAACAAATCAGATGGATCGATTTGAATACCATGTAACCAATTTTCAATTGGATTTTTCTAGCCTGAAAAATACTGACAAAATTAATGTATCAAAGAAGAACAATGAATTGGTGTACACATCATTGCTAAAGCAAGATAGAGAGAAGAAAAGGTTGCAGACCCAAATAGAAAAGTTATGGGCAGACCTAGCAAGTGAGAAAGCAAAGAGGAAAGCAACAGATAACAAGAGCAATGAATTAGAAAAAAGAATAATAAAATCTACCTCTACATCAGCAAGCAATGAGGATAAATCAAATGAGAGAGAAGTGAATGACCTGAAGCGAAGGCTAGATGAGAGTAACAATAAATATGATGAGGAAAAATCCACTTCAGAAAAATTAAGACTAAACATTGCGAATGGAAATGCATAGTGGGAACAAAAATTGGAGAAACAGAGTAAAACAAATGAAAGATTAGAGACAGAGCTGACAGAAGCAAAAGAAGAAATTAAGTCTTCTCAAAATAAGTTATCTGCATGTAGAGATACAGTGAGGCATATGAAACAAAAGAACTAGGATGAAATAATGCAGAGGTTTGATCATTTGTGTGACATGTTTCAATTGATTGATGCTACCAGACAACATTATAAGAAGCTCAAAAAATATTTAGTGGACAACAAAAAGGTGCTGGAATTAAAGAAATCTGCAAATGAAGCTCTACAAAACAGTCTATAAAGCCAGTGACAATGATCTGAAATCAAAAGGGATTACTAATTGGATTGAAACCTCAATGAAGTTGTCATCTATCATTGAAAAGTGTTCGAGAATGTCTGGAACAAAGGAATATTTGCATTTGGTTGCAGACAAGATGAAGGTGGTGGATGAAAAGGTAAGGAACTTCACAGAGCTTGGTTTTCAAGAGCCTTTTGACACAAATGAGCGATTCATTGGAAAGGATGCTTTCGGAAAGAAGATGGAAGGTGCAAGGAAGATTGATTTGGACCAGTTTCCTCAGAACCAAGATGTGAACTATTTGGATTCCATCAGAACACTGATAACCTTGAATGCAAAATTGACTAAAGAATTCAAGATAGGTTCCATTTCCAATTACAATCAAGAAATGTTAACAAAACTTCAAGTCAAACAACATCAGTTAGAGCAAATGGCAATTCCACCACCTGAAGAGTGGAAGTTGCTAGAAAAGTTGATACAGTGACTTGATTTATTATTTTCAATCTTTGATAATATGAGTTTAGAAGTTCCAACTCAGCTTTGTGCAGACTTGTCTTTGGGCATTGGCAAGATTTTGCATTGCCAATGCCAATATGTACTCCTTCATGTGAAATTCAATTAAAAAGCTCAAATTCAGACTTCAGTAATGTGATGATGTTCAATTATCTGGATTTGTATTATTTATTTTATCATTTGAACTAGTGATGAACTGTTAGCTCATTATATTTACTTCTTGGTAGAGCTTCCATTTAGTTATGGATGTTGAACTGTTAGCTCATTATATTTACTTCTTGGTAGAGCTAAAGCTTATAAGTTATGGATGTTGAACTGTTAGCTTCTGTTATGTTTTGACTAAAAATCCTGATCAGTATCCACCAACTTACACCTCACCCACATCCCACATACTGCAAAAATACACTACATTTGATTTTATGATTAGCACAAATTGCAGGGATTTGTGTGACAAGATCCATTTTGTGGCCCACATTACTACTTGATCAATGATCATGTCCATAAATAAATCTAAAACCCCATGGTCACAACCCCTATTCCTGAAGAATTCAAATTCAATGTACTGACAAATTGAATAACATAAACAATTTGAATAACATAAACAACCACTTTGGAGACAGCCAAATAAGTTAATAACTTATAAGCATATGAATCCACAACAGTTGAACACTCGAAAGCAAATCAGTAAATATGTGTAACCTTCTCCATTGTATTGATCTTCAAAGTTCAAATGATATGCATTATAAAAATAGTTTATGATATGAGATGGATGGGCGAATTGGTGCAATCTATTATCTATCTTCTTACTATTTTCTACTCTAAAGTCTAATTAAAAATGATGTGATGATCCATTGATCTCCTATTGGGGTCTTGATCTCTCTTATATATGAGAGGCAACAAGCTACAAACCCCTTGCAAAAATTCATGACGTTTTGACAACTAAACATAACTCAAATTATAAATAAAACAATGCCCGCAGGTGAATGCACCGATCCGTTAATCTCCAAGCAGAAGCCCGTGACCACTGACCACCTAAGATCTATTCAAGGCTTCTACTCCATGATAGGGCGCTCATCATGCTGTCGGCTGGCGTTCTTCCTCTGAATCTAATGGTTGTCCCGTTGGATCTGATTCTGACAAATCTACAGTTTGGCTAATAAACATATTGACTGCAGAGAGGTGATGGATGTACTCCTGTTCAGCATAGGTGTCCACGTTAGAGATCGCCTCTTTCATATCATATTCCAGAGACATTATTTTTTCGAGTTGCTTATGACTGTTTTGTAAAACCATATCCTCGTCATTTATTTCTTGCAACACAGCAGTCAGAAGCCCATCAAGCTCTTCCTTCCAATCATCATATTCTCGCAGGTTTCTAATGCCAAAATGAAGGTTGGGAGTGGGACTGAATCAAAGCAGTCGAAATCTTCCCTAAGCCTATTATGATATCTGTTATGTGATTCTACCAACTTGTTATATGTCAGCAGTATTTGTCCTTTCATGGCATTCTTATTTACAAGCTCCTTTTTTTTCTCCATCATTCTAGGCTGCAATCGTTCATTGTCCACCAATGCACTGCGTGTTTGATTGAATACTTCCCAATATTCAATAGCACATTTCATCATTTTATTGAACCTTTCTTTTATCATTTCAGATACAGTGTTATATTTGATGGTTTTCACTTCTTTCTCCAATTCTTTGTATTTCCCCTAGGATTTCAGATGGCAATTCTTCTAGTAGGTTGCATCAGCCAATGCATCAAGCACTCTCTTATCTTTTTCAAGCCATGGGGAGTACAACTCTGATGTGGAGGAGGAAGATGTTTTTTCTTGCTGATTTGCTAGCTCCTTCTTCAGTTTGTCATTTTCCTTAATCAGTTTATCGATCCGTGCTTTGGTAAATTTTGCCACATTTATGTTCAATTCTGTTGTCTCCATAGGGTTGGTATCCACTACTCGTTGAACCAAGAGATGACCAAACACTTGGTTTGGATTACTAATTATAGCAGGTCTTTTATCATGGGGATACAATGACCAAATAAGCAAGGTGGCTTCGTCTGGGTTGTACCCAGATCTTGAATACATTTTGTCACTTGCTTCTTCTATTAAGTTCATTATCGTATCCCCTCTTTTTCTGAAGCTATCAAATACAATTGAAGAGCTAATATCCCACCCCGACAAGAGCAACACTCCAGCTTCTTGAAGTAATTCCCTACCACTTTTAGGAGTGATGGACTCCATTTCCTTTTCTACCCTCCTTTTCAATTCCTCCAGAGTGGTTGCCTCATGTTTAGGAGTGATATCTTGTATCTGTTGTCTCATTTTTCTACCTTTATATTCATAAACAAATGATTTAAATTCAGAAGATCTAACAAAATCACAATCATAAATAAACTGTTGTCCAACCATGACCCTCACATCATCAGATAGTTCATTTGATGCCTCAAATCTTACAATATTCTGCTCTTGAGGGGGATCGTACTGTGCAATCACAGGAGCACTGATTTGTTTGACCTGCTCACCCTCTTCATCACTCTGCTCTTCTTCACTTATATAAGTATCTATAGAAAAACATACCTCAGGAGTAGGCTGTGAAGGTATGTAATCCAAGGGCTCTATGTCTTCATCTTGTACTCCTGAATAGGTTGCATGAGGTGCATCAAAAACAACTGGGGGAACATCCTTTACCAGTTCATTGACATGAGTGATGAGTTGCTCAATTCTTGTTAAAGGATCCTGTATCTCGCTAAATGCCTTTGAATAAGATGGGACATTTTTCCTCTTCCATTCCTCTGCAAGCATAATCTTGTTATAGGCGGTCATTCTTTCCTTGGTGGAAGCCTCATCATGGTTTCTTATGACATCTTCGATTGAGAACAAATGTTCATAACCTAATAGCCCCTGCGATAATCTCGCCTTGTGAATAAACCCTTTTGCATCAAATTGTTTCCTTACATCACCTAGAGGTAGGTTGTACTGTGCTAATTTACCATCAATTTTTCCATATCCTTCATTGGCAACCACTGTAAAGTCTCCAAAACATAAGGTGCTGGGCATAATTGATTGTTTGCTATGTCCTTTGAGGTGTTTGGAATCAAATTTTTCCAATTGCCTCACAATTTCTAAAAAAGCAATTCGGTTAGGAACTACTCGTGGCATCAAGTGTGGAGCCCCTTTGAACCCATAAACCCTTATCACTGTACAATCAGGGAAAGCATACCAGTCTCCCCAGTTATGATTCACTTTATTTCTCCGGTCATTTTCCTTTGGTCTTAGAAATCTTTGTACTTTTGGGGATAGGTTATAGTTGCACGAATACCCCAACAACTTCATCAATGGTTTTACAAAAAATTCTTCAAAATAAAGGTAATGAGACCTACCAAATCGGTTGTCCCACAATGAAGTCCACATTTGTACAGGTTTAAAATCTCCATTTTCATCTGTATCTTTTATCCTTAATTCTTCACTCCATACCCCTCTGACTTGTCCCTCGTACAATAGCAAATGCATAAGCAAAGAATAGTGTTCAAAATTAATATTATCACTATTATTTTTAATCTTTTCGAGCCCTCGATGTAGGGCGTTGGCCAAGTAGCTAGCATAATCAAATGGCTTGACATCCTTGCTCTATATGTTTGCAGCTAAGACCATTGGGGCAATCAACATGAGAGGCGGAACCTCTACTCCCAAAACTTGACTAGCTGAATAATAGGTGTATCGGAAATACTCTTCGAACAAATCTTCATGGAAAGGAGGGTTTTCACTGCTAGAGAACCTCCTGAGTTGGCCTCCATCATCCTTGGGCCTATGCAAAGGTAGTTTCCATCTCTTATAGCTGGTATCCATGTGGCGATACTTTGTCAAGAGATTTTGAGCGTGAATGATAAATTCAATGAACACTCTAACTAAAAGACATTAGAAATGAGATCCCTAGAAATAACAAGCATGTCACCCCCGCCATGTGACTGAATAGTTCTTTTCTTGGGGTCATATCTGATAGCAAGAGCTTTAATTAGCTCTGCATTCACAAACACATTGGGCACCACAAGTCTTCCCAGGTTCAACCTCCATGGATTGCAGACTGGTTGGAACCTAAATTGTTTTCTGTAATGGTACATGAAGAGGTCGTACCCTCATTGCGGTGTCCAAATATCCCCTAAGCCCTTATGTTTGTCCCATAATCGATCCATGGAAGGATTCATTTGAGCACTCCTCTTGGGTCTCGGCCCCGACCTAGGACATTGATCTATCAGGTCTTCATTTAGGAGTCTCTTATGCTTTTCGGTTTTCTGTTTTTTAGCTTTAGGTTTGTCTGTACTCTCTTCCATTATTTAAATCTTAAGCTTTTGAGTAAAATAGATTCTCATCTGGGTCTGAATGTGAACTACTTACGTGAGTCTCGCCGAGTCACCTCCACAGTCCACCGATCTTTTCTGCGTCAGAACTCCAAGTTTATGCCTTTCTGCTTCTACCCTAAGCGAAATCTTCCAGGATTTTGTAACAACTATGTGATCAACTTGTGATATAATTCACTTCAATTCTGGTTCATAAATGCACTGCAACACGATGCCACGGGATGTCACATTAGTCTTTCACCGATAGCCACCCTCTCCACCGATGGACACCTATCCTTCGTTCTATCAATGGGACGCCAGATAATGTTTCCCCAATGCACCATAGTTCCCTCGATATACTTTATGCATTCGATAATTCATGCCCATGGCCATGGGCCATGGTTATAATTCATGGTTACTTTTGTTGACAACTTGACTCTATTGGTATATCAGGAGAGCACCTTAGGAGTCAGCCCGATAGATTATTGTTACACCGATACTAGGTTGTGAGCTATTTTTATCAGGCCATCTGCGAGATTGTGATGGGGTTCCGCCGATGAAGCATTGTTAGGCTGATGGTATTGAATTTAGTTAGGAATGGGGGAAGGACTACGTCACTACGAAATTTCAAATTTTGTTTAATTACGCTGAAAGTGTTATACAATGAAAGCAACAAAGGAATATTCGTAAACTTTTTGAAGCTTCATTGAAAATGACAGGCAAGTGGAAGTATGTGCTCCTTAAAAATAACAAGCACATAAAATGTTTTTTTTTTCTATTTTTTGAAATTTTTTAAATTAAAAGCTTCCCAATAAATAGTTGTTAATTTAAATACTTTTGGATTAAAATTACAAACTAAGATATGTATGCTTAAATAGTTTTTTATATATATTATTAATTAATATATATAAAAATAGTAGAAATAGCTTTTTATATATATTATTAGTTTTTCATATATTTTATTAATTAATATTATAATAAACAATGTTAAGTATTGATAACTTTCAACATTCTTTATATATATTATTAATTAATATATGTATACTAGTATTTATGGATGCAATGTGAATGTAGGCTATAATATGGATCTTGCCACACAAATTTCTACAATTTGCATTGTTCATAAAATCAAAGTGTGTTATATTTTTGTGATTATTGATAAAATAAGATAATTCATGCCCATGGTCATAAATTATAATTCATGGTTACTTTTGTTGACGACTCTATTGGTATATCGGGAGAGCACCTTAGGAGTCAGCCCGATAGAGTATTGTTACATCGATACTAGGTTGTGAGCTATTTTTATCGGGCCATCGACGGGATTGTGATGGGGGTTCCGCCGATGAGGCATTGTTAGGCCAATGCCCGATGGTATTGAATCTTATATAATTTATAAAATATCATCAACTACGTTACTATAGTTTGACTTTGGCATATGTATTATGATTCATGAAGTGCAATATAATATAAAATATCATGGAGACTTGGACTGCAATATAAAATAAAATATTCTGAACTTGAAGTGCAATGATACACAATTTATTTGAATACAATATACAAAATCATCAACTACAGTTTGGAATTTGATTCAAGCTGACATGCAGTGCTTGAGTGCAATATAAAATAAGATATCATGAACATGAAGTGCAATGATTCACAATTTCAATGTTCATTGAATACAATATAAAATATCATCAGACATCAACTACACTTTGGACTTTCGAACAATGTAAAGTTGGAAACTGATTCATGAAGTGCAGAAAAAATACCTAAAACCTGCTAATTATCTCCCATTTCCCAAATGGAGTCAGGGTCCTCAAACCGATCCTCATCTTTAGATAAAGTAAAAGAGTCATCTTGATTCTGAGATTGCTCTATAGTTTCTTCGGCCTGTGTCTCAAATTCAACATTCATTGTTTGATTTGTGTCAATTTCAATATCATTGTCATCTATCCTAGGCCCAATCCCACTGCCACTACCACCAGTACCGACGGTTGTTGGAATTGGAGAGCCTGTGTTGCACAACCCGGTCCCTCTTCTTTCACATGTGGACCTCCAAATTGTGAGTGCCCTTTCAAAAGGAATTTTTTTGACATTATACGTAGTTCCTTTCATCCTCAAGAAATTTTCCAAATTCTTGTCTAGTTTGTTTCTTAACTTTGATTTCAAAAACCCCAATGTACTGAAAACTCTCTCATCCTCCACCGACCCCAATATCATTGTTTGACATAAATCGACAAGTTTGAAATATTCTGACATCGAACCACACAATATTTCACTTTGACCTAAGCTTGTCCAAACCTTTTTTATTGATCCCGGTTCAAAGGCCTTCTCCTTGCCCATGGATTTATATTGCTCCCTCATAGCTGTTGCAAAAATTCGAGATTGTTTCTAAGCTATTTGATCTTAAAATTCTCGAGATATTTGTTCATTATATGTTATCTTTTTCTCCAAAACCGCTCGATCAAGATTTTATTTGATTATGAAAATATTTGGTCATCTTGGCTTCTGGATCTCAAAATTGAGATGGTCATACCACACCCATGGTTTCTGCGACATGTCAGGGAATTCCTTTCACTTAACTGAGAAAGAGATTTCTTGCAATTCCTTCCAATTATCACTAACGATTAACAATGCCGCGAAAATCTTCCTCTACTCAAAGTAATTTTTCTTGAAATGTTTTACCAATCGCTTTCCACAATGAAGATTTGAGACTTCACGTGTCCACGACAACATATGGTGTCATTGCATTAACCCAGAAGAATTTGCATCGTTCCACCGAATTTTCCACCAAATAATTTGCTTCTTTTGTGTTAGATCTAGATATAGATGATCTAGTGTCACAAGGCTTGCCAGATTGGCATATTCATAAATATACATAGTTCTGTCTTGGGCTTTCTTCACAAGATTGTTCATCTCATCCAGCATGGGGAGAAGACTAGCTAAAGTCAAGAGTGTCTCTATATCACTTAACCTATGTAAGAGGTCAGGAGCTTTGTCTACTGTGCTACGATGCTTGTACATCACTCCAATCAAGGATTGATATTCTGAAAGAACTTGTTGCTCTGGTCCATGCAGAGAGATCCATCTAGTATCGACATCCTTGAGAAGCTTGTTTCCAGGTGTTATTCCCTTACTAAAATGTTGAAATTCAAGGAAACGTTTGGGACTTCGGCAGAAGTATGCGTGGATCTCGCGAACTAGATTTTCAACTTTTGATACTGTAGGAAACTTGCTTACAATTTTGAATGCTAAATTCATTTTGTGGGCCATACAGTGAATGTCAAGCATGTATGGTGCACAAGTAGTTTGTAACTTTGTGCAAAGATCGCTCCTTTGACCTTGCATCACTGTAGCTCCATCAGCTCCTACACACACCAACTTTTTGGCAATTGTCAACTCATCCATACCTGCAATTTCATTCAAAGATTTCTTGACTAGTTCAAATAGATTTTGCGATGTTGAATTGTCCTTCATTTTACGAACACAGAGAAGATGAGCTTGGTGAACATGTTGTTCTACAATATACGAATGCATACAAACCCAAGAAGTATTGTCTACCGCAGTAACTTCATCTAAAGATAATGCAATGAAATTTGACTCTTTTAATTTCTCCTTTAAATCTTGCTTTTCCACTGCAGCAAGGCAGTTCGCCCATTCCCATCCAGCGTTTATTGACCAATGTGAGAAGGGAGAGTGGGGAACACTCAAATAAGATAATAAATCAAAATATTCTGGATAGTCTGTCATAGGACGCCCCCTAGACAAAATATGAAAAACAGCAGTCATCTGAACAGTTTTTGACAGAATTGCTGCTGCCATGGCTTTTCCAAAATGAGACTCAAGTGTACCTTCACATTTTTTAATCTTCGACATTCTATGGTTATGCTCTCCATAATCTACGGCATACTTAACATGAAGACATTCTTCCTTTGATTTCCATCGTACGACTGATTGTTCCTTTCCATCTACGATTTGTTTTTCATAAACTTTGCCAATATGCTTTTCTATAGTGTCAAGCTTTAGCTACATCGTCTTGTCTCCACATTTCCAACTACAAATCTTACATCTAACCTCTGTTGCCCTTTCAATATCATTTTCATTTGATACCCCCACTGGTTCAAGGAATGGGTACTTCGACAACCAACCAATTTGAAAATTCCTTGTCATTTCCCACTCACGCCCTGATTTTGCTTTGCCTTTTCTTTTCTTGCTACCAACATCATCCTCATCTAAGTCGATTATCTCATTCTGGCTATCCAGGGTATCCCTTGGAACATCTTCTGTGGTATTTCCATCCTCATTTGATACATTTTGATTTAACACACTGACAATCTCACCTTGACCTTCCTGTGGCAGAAGAGTTGATGATGTATCTCCATCTTCAATAATATTTGGTGGAAGAGTTGATGGTGTAGCTCCACCTTGATTTGATGGATTAGAAGCTTTTCCAATTCCAAAGTAAGACTGTATGGTACCTCCCCATTTTGGGCATTTTGATGGCCTCCCAGTCTCTTCATTACCTGCCTGCTCAGGAGTCTTACCCTTGCTGCTCGACATATTGATCTCACTTCGAATAAAAGCTAGAAAAAAATGTCTTCTTGTTTAAGAAAGACAGACTGATAGAGAATATAGATCCCATTCCCTACTTAAAATTATGTTTAAGACTGAAGCAAGAATGGAAAACAGATAAAGAAATCTTATTATTATAACTAATAGTCTAATAAGTAATAACAGTATGAAGAAATGATCACTCACCTTTGAGTCTATGTTTTCGGCTTTCGCTGACTTCTGAATTGAGAAGTAGAACCTCAGAACCGAACAAAAATGTGTAAACCAAAAAGTCAAAATGTAAGAACAAACAAGGCCAAATTTGTATTTATATCAATCCATATTTGTATTTAATTCCTGTAGATTTTGAAATTATATGTTAAAAATTCTTGCTAATCCCTGTATTATTAAATGATACCCTGAAATTTCTGTTATTAAATAGGTCCCTCACAAACAACTATTTAGTAAATTTGACCGCTAAAATGGGTCTTCTAGCTTTCAAGCAAACTATTTGTAATTTAATTAATGGGTCTTCAATATAATGTTGTTTCTAATAGTATTACTAGTCATGTAGGACTTTTACATGCCTCTGATTCCGTGTGAAAATATTGACTCATGTGATTTGGAAACGTGGAATCAAGTTATGGTGAATGATTGCCTGTTACGTTTCAAAAAAAAAAAAACTATTGGCGAATGGACATGCATTGGACCAATAGTCCGTGAATTCTTAGCGATTTGAACACCCTACAAATACGGTAGATTCACCAAATTCGAATTCCCAGATTCCTAGAATTCGCTAATTGGCGAAGATTCGCCACTAAAGTTATCCCTGGTCAACCTTGATGGAGATCTTATTGTTTTCCTTATGAATTAGGACAAGGTAAATTAGCTTGAAATGCACTTTTGGGAGATGAATGAAAAATACCAAATGAATGCAATTATGCAATGCAAAACATGAAACCTCTAAATTAAACCTTAATAAAAAAGAATCCAGAAATTTTTAACATATTTGAGAAGGATGTGATTTTATGCACCTGTCACAAAAAGGTTGTGTTGTGTGTCCTCCTAGGTGAATGGGTCTTGCTACAGGGGTTGAAAATATGCTTTTACAATCCTATGGTCCTATGTCTACACTCATGATTCTTCCAAGTTTCACAATCAAAAATTTGAAATTAAATTCTGAAAGTGTGTTTTCATGGTTTGACGACAATGTTGACAACTTTTGCAATTTTTCTCTTTTGATAGATCTTCAATCCTTCTTCAACCTAAGATTTGCAAAACACATAAGATGGAAAATTTGTTTATTTTTGGTGAATGAGGGTTTGCCTTGGTCAAACCCTATTTTGGTAATCAAACCTTGAAATGAAATAATGAAACATGAAAGGAATGATGAATGAACAAGTGTTATGTTGCAACTCACCAAACCCTTGATTTGAGATCCTTGAAGAACTAAAACTTAGAACATCACCCCAAGATATAAATCTTGCATGAAATGGCTTGATTGATGATGTGATCTTGATGCTTGAAATTTGACTTGAATGCTTGAAACCTACATCACAATGTTAGCTCCAAAACATGCGTGATGCTTTATAATTTTGACAAGGTGCTTGATATCTTGAATGTTGCAACAAATGCTTGAGAAATATGCTCTTGAACACCTTTGAGAATAATCTTAGCTCTAGGGATAATCTCTTTCTTGTGCTAGGATTTGACCTGATAAAAAGACCTTGCTTTTATAGACAATTTTTTAATTTCCCGAAAATTAAACATTACAAGTCGACATTTGAATTTGAATTTGGGATCATAAAAAGGCTACCAAAAATATGTTTACAATTTGAATTAAGCAACTAAAGGGGACCCAAGGGCGAATGTGTCCTAACCTAAATTGCTAGGACCTATTCATTTCGAGGTGTTAAAAATGATAATTGCATTATTTAAATCATGATTCCCTTTTCAAAAATTGTAATTAATTAGGCTTGTAGATGCATAATTAGGCCAATTATAGGCTTAATTAAGTCCAGTTTATTAAGGAACCCAAACATATATTGTGAAAATGTAAAGGAGTACATTTTCTGACACTACAATAGTTGACAATAGTTAGGAATCATAAGTTAGTTCACCATTTGGCAAACCATACCATAAAATTTCCCTTAAGGATATTGATGTCTTTAATTAAACTATACCCAACATTATTCATAAACCAACTTGAACATCCCAAGGTTTGTCTTATCAACATAGGGGCTAAGATTATGAAATTACCTTGGTTTACAAACAAATAGGAAATCATTTCCATTTGAAACTCATATAATAGGTTCAATATTGAGTTTCTTATACTCAAGGGGTCAATAGATACCTTCAAAGGACAAGCAATAGTATTTAGGAGCTTGTTTTAGGTTATAATCAATTCCTGAATCCTACTTAAGAAACTTGGTAACACAATATCCATTAGACCAATAGATGAAAACATAGCCCATTAATAATATTACTAATAATATTCTTGATCTTCTAGTTTTCCTTTACCCTATGAAGCACCCCATATTCTTATAATAGTCTAGTTCCTTGAATGGGTAAATTATTTATACCAAATATGACCATGATGGTCAATAGTAAGGTCACAAGAGATGTTGGATAACATGATCTCATAGGTTTATTTGTTAACTTAATTTCAAAAACATAATCAAATTAAACAATAGTTACCTTCCATCTATAGTATGCGACAATATTACGGTTCACAATAGATCTAATATCCTTCTTTCGTTCACTTGATATTTCCAATATCAAGGTTCTCACATTTAAGAGGTTGATAGACATCATGTAGCCATATAAATCATTTACCATGGTATCAACAGATTATTGAAAGTGTTGAGTTTCAACATTAAAACATGCTTAGTAAGTGTGGTTGTAGTGCCACTATATGTAGTCACCCTTACAATATTATGCAACCAAGAACCACGACCCACATTAATTATCTTTGATTCTTGGTTCATCTTTAAGTTTATCTTGTAGTTAAAGATTTGATTCAAGACTCTTTGCCATCTTATTTCTCTTAAAGTTTGAACATAGATTCATTCAAATAATTAACCATTGTTTATAGTAAGTTCTTAGTTGATAATTTATTTATTTATTTATTTTTTTTTCAAAATATCCTATAAGTTCATCTTTGTGACACAATGTTTGATTGATTAATTAACAATAAATTCTCTTTGTTTGCACAATCATATTTATCACTAGACCAAGACAATATGCCATTGCATAATCACATTTATCACTACACCAAGACACTATTGCATAATCATATTTATCACTAGACCAAGACACTATGCCATGAATTATATTATTGTAATCATAATCACCACATCCAAAAGCTATATTCCACAGAAAATCCATGTAAGGTTTTATTTGGTTAACTGCCAAGAATGAACAATACCCCTTAGGCACAACATTATAGGATTGAGGTCCCTTATTACTCTAATTAAGCATTCCTCTAGTGTGCTGGAAGGTATCATTTATAACGACACCCTTCAATCACCACCCAGTCACCAAGGGTGTATCAATAGTAGTGTGTAGAAGGTAATATTATTTTAATAAGTTTATATCTCATACTAATTTGCAAATTATTCT